>JAQHUG010000575.1:157841-169891 GCA_028555095.1 Dicrostonyx torquatus | reverse complement strand
AAAGACAAGATCTCCTGGGTAAATTGGGAGCATAGGGACATTGGGGGAGGGTTGAAGGGGGGAGGGGAGAGGCAGGGAGGGGAGCAGAGAAAAATGTAGTGCTCAATAAATATCAATAAAGAAAAAAAAGAAAACTCCTCCCCCAAAATAAAATAACTATTACTATAATTTTGTAATAAATTATCTTCAAGGTAGTAACTATATGTTACATAAAATTTATCCTTTTATCACATGTAAGTGTAGAGATCAGCAGTATAATTATTCACATTGTTTATAATCATTAGTGTTACTATCTTTAAAACTTTTAGTCATCTTCAATATAGTAAAATTTCAAAGAGAAAGAGAAAAGAATGCGCAAGAGGAACTTTGTTCTTCTGTTCCAAGACTGTTTTGGTTATTCTTAGTCTCTTATATTAGGATATTAACATTTCCATAATTTGTTAGCTTTTGCAATGGAGGCTGTTGAGATTTGATAGTAACCACAGTTCCTATATTTGCTGATCTACCTGGGGAAAAGCTAGTCTTCTATAAAGATGACATTTATTCTCACTCATTTTGTTCTTAATGTACTTCATAAAAAGTTTTACTATTGCTCTTGGGAGGCAGAGGCAGGCAGATCTCTGTGAGTTCGAGACCAGCCTGGTTTACAAGAGCTAGTTCCAGGATAGGCTCCAAAGCTACAGAGAAACCCTGTCTCGAAAAAAACCACACACACAAAAAAGTTTTACTATTTCTGTGTAAAAGTCATGGACTTCTTTGCTGACATATTTCTAGTTTATTCCTTTGGTAAGACTGTAAACAGCTGCTTTCCTAATTTCATTTTTGTATTGCCTTTTGCTACGTGTATGTGTGTGTGTGTGTGTGTGTGTGTGTGTGTGTGTATGTGCGCGCACGAGCGTGCACATGTGTGAATTCGTTAGGCTTAATTTGTAAGGGCATATCATTCGCAAACAGAGGTATCTTACAATTTATTTTTATTTCCTGCCTCATTTCCTGACCAAATTTTCTAGTACAATGCTGAGTAGAAATGCTAAGATTGAAAAGATCAAGCGTAGTACACCCGAGATTGCAATCTTTTACAAGGCCTTTTTGTAAGGTTGGCTCTTGAATGGCATCTGGATTTCAATGAGGTTTGTTCCCATCATTGTTAGAGGAACCTGGCTCACTATCTCAAAATTGTTAATGCATATAAAGTGTGTTGAATAAATGTTTTTCTTTTTGGGAGACTGGAACTTGGTACATGCTAGATAAAGGATGTCCATATCAGTAACTGCCAAATTTTGGACTCTTCAGTTTAAGAGTGCTCTCTAGACCCACATTTCAGACACATTGTTACAAACATGTTGCTAGGGAAATGAAGTATGTCCTGTGTGGTTTCAGTTAGAGAACTCTTGAAAACTTCCACAGTTTCCTTAACCTCCATGCCTGTACTTTTTTTCTTTGTTGATTTGCTTTATCTCTTTCTGCGGGAACAAACTGAGTCTAGTGCATTAGCAAACCTGAACCAGCTTTGCTAAACTTTTACCATATTTTGTTGTTGTTCTTGATCTTAAGAGTAAAGCAGGTAGTCTGTCAACATGATGTTAGCTATGGGATTTTTCACAGATGCATGATGGGGAAATGGCTTTAGCCTGTCAGGCTAGTAGCCACGCCCCACCATTAGCCATTGGCTAATTATTCGGGGTTGGACTATCAGGTCCCAGTTAGGTATAAAAGGTTGAGTCTGCGTGAAAAAGCTCTCTCTGCGGATCTTGGGTCTTTGGAGAAGCACGGATCCAGGGTCTGGTATTGTAAATCTGCTTGTGTCCTTTATCCCTATTAAAGTGTATGTTTTAAAGATAGCTAGAGTGGGCAATAATTAATTGAATCAACAGATGCACTTTATCAAGACAATAAAATTCTCTATTTATTCTTTTTTTGGCTTTAGTTTGAGGGGGAAAAAAATCTTATTTGTAGCATAGTGTGACTTTGTGATCACCATTATACTCCTTTCCCAGTGATGGAATTGCAAAGATGTTTCAAATATTACTGGTTAGTCTATTTATAAGGTTTTTTTTTTCAGTCAAAGGGAGCTGGATTTTTTTCAAGTACGTTTTTGGCAGTCAATGATGATGTAGGTGTTGTCCTTTATTGTACTAACATTCTATTACATTAGTTTTTACATATTAAACAAATCTCACATTCCTAGAAAATGGCTAAATAAACACATAATTAAACACAGTGCTAATAGTTGCTGCTAAAATCAAAAGAGGCGTAAGAGTAAAATTTATCAGAGATAATACTAATTTGATCAGAAATCTTAATGATGAAAGGGAGACAATTCCAGGCGGAAGGCCGGGCAAACTGAAAATGGAGGTAACTAGGAACAAGTTTAGTGTCTTTAAAGTCCTAGCTTCAACAGCAGATCGCACGATGGTCAAAGAAGTGAAGATGGAAACAGATCACATAGGGGCCTTTGTGGGTCACCGTAGAGAAATGTCAATTCCTTTCCAGTTGTGAGGAAAGGAATTTTCCATTTTCAGTACACTTCTCAACCGGCTTAGGCAGCTTTACCCTGACCGCTCCCTTCATCTCAGAAAATCTAGAATCATCTCTGGGAAACGATTCTTCTTCGCGACCAGAAAGGCCAGGTACCTCTCGGTCGCCGCCACCTCTGATTAGTCAGGGAAACATTACTGATTCGCTCTGGGCGCTTAGGAAGTGAATGTGTGTGTCTCACAGCCTCACTTTGCGGTGGTAGTTCACCAATGTCCAACGGAAAGAACAACTCTCAACTCCTTCAGCGCAGCTCGGTGCACTGCAGGGAGGCGCTGGCCAGCGTCTGCCCAGGGACACTGGCAGCACCATGACCTCAGTGCACAGTGCGACCACCAGCAGGGCTAGCATTTCAGGGACACGACCCGGGCTGAGGAAGCCTCCTGGGAGACAAGTGTCCCCCACCCCCACCCCCAGAAGCCGGGTTCCCCTCTTTCTGCTTCCCCTTGCAGGTGTGACGCTACCCTCCCGAACTCTCCGCACACACTTTGCCGGCCCGATCACACACCCCCTTTTTTTCCTCCTCCTCTGCGGAATTTGCGACAGCGATGACCCCTGCAGTCAGGTCCAGCTCCCTGCAACGCACCCAGCCCTCCGCCCTCGTCCTTCCTCAGTCATTGTCCTTGTCCACTCACCTAGGATGCGAGTGATGCCCAGGGTCAGCTTCTCCAGGTGCGGCTTGCTGCCGGCTTGCAGTGGGGGCGGCGTCTCCTCCATGGCACGAGTCCCCACTCCGCGCGCGGCGCCGGCCACAGAGACCGGGGCCGCCGCGGAGAGCCGGCCCGCCGGCTGACGTGCCCGACCCCGCCTCAGCTCTGCGGCCGTCGGGCTCACGGCATGCCGGGAGTTGTAGTTTTCGGTGCCTGACGGCTCGGCGAGGAGAGGATGGGTGGCCCGGGCGACCCTGGCAGCAGCAGTTCCGCCAGGCGCTCGTTCCCGCGACCCTGGCCGGGGCCTCAGCTCACATCTCCGCGACCCCGCCTCGCCTCGGCCGGGAGCTTCTCCCCTCGCCAGGGCCGGAGGCGCAAGCGGGGGCGGGCCTCTGCGCCGAGCGGCCAATGGGGACTGAGCCTGGCGACCGGGGCGTGGCGGCCCCGGCGCAACGCCTCGAGTGGCGGTTGTTTCAAGATGGCGGGTGCGGCGGGCCCCTCCCTGCCGGGCTCGGCGTTCTGGAGCCGCGACCGTATCCTTTGCCCCGCTGCTAGGGGGCGCCGCGCCGTCCGGGGTGACGAGGGTGGGGGCGCGAGGCTTTCCTGGGCCAAAGAAGTGTGGCGCGCACGCCGGGCCAGGGAAGGGCCTTTCCGCTCCGAGCTGGGTGTCCCCGCGCCTGCCTGGCAACCAGGCGTCGCTAGGTGGGAATTCTGACTCCTGAGAAATCTGTCCTCCTTGGCTGTGGGTTCCGCAAAGATGGCCTTTGATGGGGACGTCTCAGGCAGGGCTGGAGAAGCTCCTTTGCCAGCCCTTCCCGGGAAATCACTGGCTGACAGAGGGTGTTAATGAGTTTGTATGGTAGGGAAGGCAAGTGGGGGTGGACACAATTTGCTGGTGGGCAGGGCGTCCTTTTCTCTTGAATTGGAATTAGCCTTAGTGTGCCCCACTGGGAGCAAATCAGGTGATTTTGTTTGCTTCTTGGACTAAGACAGGCCCTTTAGTGATTCCCTATTTTCTCATGTGTCTTTAAGAGAGGTGTAGCTTTCATTGGGGCTGGATCTGCTGCTGATGCATTAGGAAGTGCCTGGAAGCAGTGTTGACTTACTAGATTGTGCAACACTCTTGTTGGAAATTGAAGTTTGAGGATTGTTTTTGCTCAGGAAACTGGAGCTTTCCAGTCGCGCAGCAGTTAGAATCCCCAGTTCAATAACCGATGAGATTTCACAGTGGTTCATTTCTAAGATTAGGTTAGCTCTTGCATCCTAAGCGTTCGCCTTGGTTATGTACTTCCTTGCTGGAGGGACATTAGTGGAGTGGGCATGTAATCAGTGTTCCCGAGTGCCCGAAAAGAGGCCAGTTGGCTTGCTAGGTGTAACGGTGACATTGTTTTAGGCATGTTACCTTTGGCAGAATCATTCTGGACATTCTACTTGACATAGCTCCCAGTGAAACTCAGAAAATTGCATTACCAGTTTCCTTTATTGAGTTACTTGGGTGCCTGCAGACAGGAATGCATTTGCCATCTGAGCTGCCAAGGGTTTAGTGTTGTGCACTTACTAAACAGAATTACTGCTTGTCTCTGATAGGTGGGCGAGGAACAAATAAAATTACGTCAGGTAATGTAAAAGTAAGCATACCAGTATACTTTCAAAGCAGTTTTTCTACTTATTAGAGTTGAAAAGCAAATATGTGTATCAGGACCGCTGTGCTGAATTAGGAACTCAGGAAATTGGTATCAGGCTTGTCCTTAGGAAAATTAAGGGTTATTTTCTTATAATAGCTAATGCTATTTTCTGATATACAATAGAGGAGATGAAAGTCTGTTTCACTGGGACTAGAATGAACAGTGTGTGGTCCAAACCTTTGCTTTTGTTGTTAGCTGCCTTGTACTCATTTATGCAGTCATAACACTCATCATTTGTTATAGAAGTAATAACATATTCCCTACCTTTTACATTTTCTCATGAGCTGAATAGTTAATATAAAACATTCAGATCTATCCACTAAGGATGAGAAATTGAAGTTGTATGGAAAAGTGTGATGGTAATTGGGTCCTATAGAAATTCAGATATAAGAAAGGAATTGCAAAGTTATTGGTATTTCCTTTTTCCTTAGCCTATTTCATCTAATGACCAATTAACACTCAGTTCTGATATTTTCATTCTAAATTTCCAAAGGCCTACAGCTGTGTTAAATGTACATTGTTGTTATTTGAAAAATGTAATGATAAATGAACCATTAAGTCTTTGGATCTTGATTTCTTCCTGACACATTGATGATTATTCCCCAGACCTCTCTGTAGTAAAATCCCACTAGGATAAAGTCAAATGGTATCCACCTATGATCTGGGATTCTTTGTGCTTTACTGAATAAAAGATTCTCAGTGCTTCACTTAAATGATTAAATAAATGTGATTGAGAGATTTCTTAATCCTAGAAGTTTTCATCCTGAGAGAGAAGATAATCAGTGATTGAGCATCACCTTTAAAAATTGTTTGTATCTTCTGCATATTATGATTCAGTGGTACTATTTGACACAAGGTATTGGCATCTAATGTGAGGATGCCACATTGCATTTGTGGGTTAAATCTTCTGGTAAATCACAGGTTTTTTTGGTTGTGAATTTTACTCTTGTAGGCCAGGCTGTCCTCAAACTCACAGAGATCCTCCTGTCTTTGCCTCCCAAGATTAAAAGGGTATTCCACCACCACCCAGCTGATTGTGGATTTCTTTACTGTAAATGAAAACTGCTCTTTCATTCCTGGCCATCTAGATCCAAATAATCACACAGAAACTATATTAATTACAACACTGCTTGGCCAATCACTTAGGCATATTACTGGCTAACTCTTATATCTTAACCAATTTCTATTAATCTATATATCACCACCAGGCTGTGTCCTACCTATAAGGTTTTGGCATTCTGGCATCTGTCTCCTTTGGCATCTACATGGTGTCTCCCTGACTCCTACTTTCTTTCTATATTGCTGTTCAGATTTCTCATCTGGCTTTACTCTGCTAAGCCATTGGCCAAAAAAGCTTTATTCATTAGCCAATAAAAGCAGCACATATATACAAGGACATTCCACATCATCTTCTCTAATTAAAAGGAAGGTTTTAACTTTAACATAGTAAAATTATGTATAGCAAAGCAATTATCAAGCAACAATTGCAGCTACAGTATTTCTTTATGAATCTAAAGTTTAGTATTTAATTTATCTTTTATTATAACTAAGGAAAACTATAGCCATAGCTATATGTCTTCAACTCTTCATAGACCCCAGGAGGATATAATATTACCTAAGTAAACAGGAAGTGCATTGTAAGCAACTTCCAAAGTTCTAGAAATGACAGAGACATCTTGCTACCTTGATAGTCACACAAAGTTCTTCTGTAAAGTTGGGACATCCATCTTCTGCCTAGAGGCCGTAGTATCTGGCAACCTTTTCCATGAAGCAGGAAATTTGAAAGACTGTTTCACGTATGTTGGTAGTTTGTCAGTCACTTTCTCCTGTGTCCTTCAAAATGGCAGACTTTCATGAAGCAGGAATCCTGAAGGACTGTCTCACCTTTCGGCGAGTTCATCAGTCATTTCTGTGGGTCCTGCATGTCCAGTTCATATAGTATACCATCAAGCAGTCCAGGCAAGAGCAGATTCTTGCCCAAATGGCTAGCAAAGTCCATGGGGAAACTCTTCAATGTCCATCTTTCTCTTGAAGTAATTGATGCTGCCTGAAGCAGACATGTCTCACTGTTGAGACAAGGCTTAAGTTCTTCAAACAATTTAAATGCCATATTCTGTAGGTCTTTGAAGTATTGAAGATTACCTATCTAATTTAAATATATCTCTATATATCTAGAAAACCTAACATGACTACAAGTTTGACTATTATAAATCACTATAATTAATCTTTATTTAACTATACATTTTTAAATGAGTTGCACAAACACAATACCTTAAACAAGAGCAGAAATATACACACTGTAATAAATCAATTTTAAATCTGTGTCAATAAACCAAGATCCATACCAATGCTAAATATTCATCTTTATATTGTATTTCCCCCTCCTTCTTAAAAAAGAGATTGACTGTGAGTACTTAGCCATTTATAATGAAAATAAACATTTACAAACAATCATTTTGTGAATTTGGGCATTGTTTTCTCCAAACTGCTTCCTACTGTTTGTTGGGCTAAGTGCTTTTATGGTTCATAGAGACTTTTCGGGGGTATTGTTCTATAAAACCACATTAGCCTGGAAGGAATCCACAGATTCTCATATTCTGTGGAAACAAAAGCAGAACCTCTTTTCCAAAGCAACATATCCTTAGACCCAAATTTTGAAGTCAAGATACCTTTATGTTGATTTAACTTAACAGCCCCCAGAATCAAATATATCTCTGTAGTCAAAAATGTAAATAAAACACAATAATATACATAATCCAGACTCTTTGTGTGTTTTCCATCTTTACATGACTTATTTTGTTTTACTCTATTACCTTTTAATATTTAATTATCATTACTTTAATCTATGACTTTCGATACTCTTTCTTCTCTCTCATAATCCATGTACATTTATCCTACACTGTAACCCATTTAGAATTCTTTTTAGTCTAAATCTGTCTTTATTGTAGAGCTGTAATCATATTCTGACCATGACTACCTTTTTTTTTTTTTTAATGCTAATCGGGTATGGCTAGGACCAATTCCATGGCCCTGCCTGTTAGCTCTGCCCAGGCCAACATTATAAAGGCATGCTCATCACCCCAACTTCAGGGACACAGCAGGTCTTTGTAACCATTAAGCAATTTGTAGCTTGCTGCTCACAAACACCATTTAAGTGCAGGACCTCCTGAAAGTCAGTTCATGGCTGCAGACTCACACTAGGAAGCCGGCTCTTAGCTCTTAAAGAAGCCTCACAGTTTTTTTTTTTCTAATGCTGAGCCAGGAAGATTTCTTTTAATGGAGCCATGCCTTTGCTTGCTGCCAGCAAACAGAGCCTATCTGAAAAAAAAAAATGCAGCTACCAAGAAGCTACAATTGATTCCCATTTTGGGGATTCATGCCTCAGGCGGTGGGTGCCATTTTGTAAATGGAGACTGCTCTTTCATTCCTGGCCATTCAGACCGAAAAATCACACAAAAACTATATTAATTATAACATGCTTGGACAATTGCTTTGGTGTATTCCTGGCTAACTCTTTATTTCTTAAATTAACCCATTTCTATTAATCTGTGCATCGCCACTAGGCTGTGACCTACCTGTAAGGTTTTTACATTCTGATATCTGTCTCCTTCAGCAGCTACGTGTCGTCTCCCTGACTCTGCCACTTTCTATATCTCTGTTCCCATTTACCACCTGATTTTACTCTGCTAAGCCATTGGCTAAAACAGCTTTATCCATTAACAAATAAAAGCAATACAGACAGAGAAGGACATCTATCATTTTACTAATCCACATAGTTCATAGTAGTGTTAGAAGTGGATACTCTTTCTACAATCTAAATTCAATTACTAATGTGCTCTTGCTGGATTAATAGACTTAATAACAATATAAACAAAGTAAAGTACAAAGGAGTGGCCCAAAGCATTGCAATAATTATCATCTCTGTCATTGAGTTTTCAAATAAAGATAGATTGAGACTTTACATTGATGTAAGCCTAATTGACCTCAAAACCTCTGTAGTAAATAATGATTAAATATACCTGTGTTGGTGGCAAATGATTCAAAGCATTAGAGTATTTATTTTACATACTTGTTCCTCTATACCACTTCTGTCCTGGCTTCCAATGACTACTTTCCCTCTGGGAATATAGGTAGATTGTTATCATCATTGAGAATATTTTGTAACTTGAAGAGATTCTTGTTTAATTCCTTCTAACTAACAAAATAGAGAACTAAACTGGCATGCAGGTTCAATATATATTTGGTATACCCTTTGTTTGATCTTTCTAAAACATATAGCTTTGTTGGAATAGTTTATATAAGCTAAATATTTGAGTTTTTAATAAGACAATAGGTTGTTTTATGTTATTGGAAGAGACAACTTCCAATGTTATTTTTAAAAATGTTTGTTGAAATTAATATTTAGAGTTGTTGGACTCATGCCTTATAAAAATAAGTATCAATTTTATTCCTTTTAGATGGCTTAGTAAATACTAGGTATGCTTTTTGTTTGGAAATGCATACAAAATTGAATATGCAGCATGGAAATCATCTTTTGTTGTGTTAACATTTTAAAGAGATGAGATAAGGCTATGAATAAATGAAATGCATGCATCTACTAATAGTAGATCCTTTAGAGAAAAATAAAGTAGGAAAAGGCCAAGGATGAGCAGAGGGATCACTATTGGAGAGAATTGTGCAGTTTAAGTCCCTATGCGGTTAGGCAATGAAGGCCTCAGCCAAAAAGCGATATATAGCCAGAAGCCTAAAGATAATGAGTAAGTATGAAGGCTTGGAGGAAAAGCTATGTAGCCAAAGAAATCATAAGTGCACAAGCTCTAACATAGGAACTTTTGTAGTTATTAACAGATTCAGGGATGCTAGGAGTGAAGGATAAGTGTATCAAAAAATGAGAAGAGAGATAGGGTGGAAGGATCAGTTCTTGAGCATTATAGACCTTGTACATACTTGGATGTTTATTCTAATTAGGAATGACACAAAATTTTAAAATGTTTATTCTGACCTCTGTTTAAAAAGTAGAATGTTGCCAGGGAGTGAGTAGTGGCTCACATCTTTAATCCCAGCACTCAGGAGGCAGAGGCAGGTGGATCTCTGTGAGTTCAAGGTCAGCCAAAGTGGTATACAAAGTATGTTCCAGGACAGGTAGGACTATTTCACAGAGAAACCTTGACTTAAACAAGACAAAACAAAAAGACATCAACAACAAAAAAGTAGAATGTTGAGGAGTTCTATATGGAAATGAGAGAGCAATTTGGATGCAATGGCTATAACCCTGGTTAGAGAAATGGTGATTTGGATTTATGTGCCATTGTTTGTCAGAAGTTGTTGGGCTGTAGGTATATGTTAAAGGTTAAGACAATGGAATTTCCTGAATGTGAGATAGGAAATAAAAGTCAAGAATAACTTCACATTTTGGGCAGCTACGCGTGTGGGAAGCCAATGGGTGGCCTTTGAGATGCAAGTAAGAACTTCAGTAGTGGATTTAACTGAATTTGGTATCTTTTCTGTATCTGTCAGTGTTAAATTTAGCAGATATCCTTGATTTAAATATTAATTTAGTAGAAATCAGCTTACTGATCGTACTTAAAGATAGGAGAATCAGTAAGATAATCAGTAGAATAAGGAAAGAAAAAACCCTCTAAATTAGGGGCCCTCGAATCTCTAGAGTAACAAGGAATGGCTAGTCTAGGAGGGGTTGAAGGGGAAAGAGCAGGAATTGTTAGGAAAGCAGAAGAATTTATGAGTGTTGTATCTCACATTCAAATTTTAATGGGTGGACATTTATATCAAATGCTACTGATAGAGCAAATCCAAAGAAGCTTATGAATTAATAAGTTTACCAATATGGGTTTTAGTCTAGCTTTATTGGATTAGTAGAATCAAAGCTTGATTGAATAGGTTCATGACTAATTAGGAGGGGAGGAATTGGAGACCGTGGGATGTCTCTTCTGAGAAGTTTGGCTGTAAAGGGGGAATGTAGTGCAGTAGTTGGAGGGGATGCAGGGTTAAGGAATTTATTTTCCTTTTTTGAAAAAATTAAAAGAGTAGTACATCTTTAGATACTAATAGGAATGATTAATAGAAAAAAATATGATAGCTTAAACAGAAGGAGGAACAAAAAACATCAGCAGCAATATCCTTGGGAGAAAAGGGAAAAAGTAAATGTTGTGTGTGAGTGTCAGTCAGGGCTCCATCGCCTGTAGATCAGTGCATGAACACTTATGTAGCAAGAAGGGAAAATTGGGAAGGTCTTTACGGTTTGTTTTCTTAAGGAAATAGGGAACATTATCAGCTGAGAGTAAGAATGGTAGAAGTGTGTCAGGATTGAAGAAGGAGAGAGGGAGAATGCTTGTTTGAGCTTCTGAACTGAGTAGGCTCCCAATTCTAGACTCAGGCTTTTCTCTTCCAGTTGTGAGCAGGCTTTTTGTGAATGACTTAGAAAATATAATATATTTTCCAGGACATCTTTGGAGAACACCCTGCATCTGTTTTGTAGTTAAAAGTACTGCTCTATGGAGCATGTTTTGTACCATCGTCTTGAATTTTTCCCCTATTTTTGTTTTTGTCATGTACATTTCAAACATCACACATTTATCAAGTGTCCACTGTGTATAAAGTCTGTGTGTTAGTCTTAGAGTAAATAAAGTAAAAAAAAAATGGCTTCTGTTGCTCAGGAGACCATACCATCTCATTTCATAGAGCTATTTGAGATTGGTTATTGGTGAAGTCAAAGTTGGCTTCTTTGGAACACTAGCAATTCTAGTTCTCCAGTACTGTGAGACCTCATCACATTGTTCAGTGAAATTGAAAATTTATGGGTGTTTTTATGGGTGTTTATTATTCAGTAAACATCTTTTTGTAGCTATTTCTTTATTTGAGGCAAGGTTTCATGTAGTAGAGGCTGGCTTTGATCTCTTAATCTTCTGCCTTCTTCTCCTGAGTACTGGGATGTAAGATTTAATAAATTATTGCCCAAGCCAGCTATCTTTATAATATACACTTTAATAGGAGTAAGGAATACAAACAGATTTACAATACCAGATCCTGAATCCCATGCTTTTCCGAAGATGTGCGCCAGACCAAGAGCCAGAGAGAGCGCTCACATATGGACTGAGTCTTTTATACATCAGGGGGGACCTAATGGTCCAACCCAGAATAATTAGCTAATGGCTAATGGTGG
>JAQHUG010000575.1:145569-156560 GCA_028555095.1 Dicrostonyx torquatus | reverse complement strand
ACTGCTTGACCTGTAGGATTGTATGGTATGTCTGTGACATGTTTGATATTATAATAGGCAAAAAAGTTTCATTTTTCTAGAGACATAAGATGGACCATTATCTGTTTTTATTTGCACAGGTATACCCATGGCCATAACCTCCAATAAGTGTGTTATTACTAAATCAGCCTTTTCAGTGCTTAAAGCAGTTGCCCACTGAAAGCCTGAATACATGTCAATGGTGTGATGCACATATTTCAGTTTCCCAATTCTGCAAAGTGAAACACATCCATCTGCCAGATTTCATTCCCTTGTGAACCCTTAGGGTTAGTCCCTGCAGGTAATGGTGTCTGGTAATAGAAAGAGCAAGTAGGGCATCTCTTTATAATCTCTTTAGCTTGTTGCCATATTATAGAAAATTCTTTCTTCAAACCTTTGTTATTGACGTGGTGTTTTTTATGATTCAGAGGCCTATAGCACACTTCCAATCAATAATTGATCAATTTCTGCATTACCTTGTGCTAGAGGACCTGGCAGACCCGTATGGGATCGGATGTGTGTTATGTACATAGGCCAATTGTAAGATTTAATAAATTATTGCCCAAGTCAGCTATCTTTATGATATACACTTTAATAGGAGTAAGGAATACAAACAGATTTACAATACCAGATCCTGAATCCCACGCTTTTCCGAAGATGTGCGCCAGACCAAGAGCCAGAGAGAGAGCGCTCACACGTGGACTGAGTCTTTTATACATTAGGGGGGACCTGATGGTCCAACCCAGAATAATTAGCTAATGGCTAATGGTGGGGCGTGGCTATTAGCCTGATTGGCTAAAACCTTTCCCCATCACTGGGATTATAGGTCTAGCCACTCAACCCAAATCTCAGAGTTGTGATAGCACGTGTACTTGTGCTGCAGAAAAAACCACCCGGTAACTCAGGCAGTGGGTGGCATCTGCCAGTTCCTGCTTTTCTCTTACTGTGGATGATAGAACTTAGGGCCTTGCTCATTCCAGGGAAGCCTTCTCCAGTCCCAGTCCTCACCCACCTCACATCCCCACCCTCTCCTTCTTGGAGACAGGGTCTTAATTCAGACTGTCCTTAAACTCATTTTGTAGTCCAGGAAGGTCTTGGTCTCTACCTGCTCAGATCCCTAGTAGCTAGAGTTATAGGCTTGTATCACCAAACCTATCATATTGTTAGGCAATTCTGATAGTGTTCCCTGGAAAAAGATTCCCTTGCTAGAATTGATACTGAGCTAAAATATGTATCTATTTACTTTATTATTAAATTATAATTTTATGCATATAGAGTGTGTATTTTGGTGCTTCTCCAATTTCCATCTCACTTCTCCTGCCCCCAACTCCTCCTCCCTATAAAATCTGTTTCCCCTGTTCAATAGGTTGGGTTAATCTGGACCTTCTGTTTGATCCTAATTTTGGAACTTACCTTTATGTTGACCTTATAGATATGTTATGGAACCCGCTACATCATTTTTTCACGCAACTGTGGCTAATAACTATGGTGTCTAGAAATCTTTAAAAATAGTTTATAAACTAAAAAATTGGAATTTCCTTATAGTTTATATGCTTTTTGCCTGGAATGTTATCAAATTGTAGGTTTATATAGATGTATCTGGATTTAGGCAGAGCTCCTAATAGGATCCTCTAGAAAGAAAGCTTTTTTTGTGATGTTTCTTATTCTCTAGCAAATTTATATATTTATAAAAATATGCATCTATACATATATGCATATATACACATTTGTAGCAAATGTATATGTATATATACATTTGCATGCACATGAAAATATATGCATATAATATTATGCATATTTGCTACAGAAAAAGAACTATCAGAAGGTTTATATATGTATATATACACATATTTTCTATAGACCTTTTGAAATTCAAAATAATTCTTTTTTTGTTCTAAAACTTTGTTTCTAAAATTTTCCCATGTCTTCTATAGTAGGGCTTCCTGGGACATTTCCCAAATGTATTACAAAACAATAAATATTGCCTTTGTGTTTGCATGATTGATTTGCCCTAAAACAGTGTTTGATCTTCAAAGCTAATGCCTATCTTGGAATTATTTTTTCTTTCTGCCTAAAATAACTGTCAGCTCCTCCATGGTGCTTAACTCCTTTTTTCATAAAAGGAAAACAACATAATAGCAAAATATGTATCCCAAAAGTATCCTATTTGGAAATAGGTGTGAAGGAAAGATGCATGAACCGTGGCTTCCAGTGTCTTCTCTACACATAAAGTTATGACTACCTAAAGTTGAACTTTTATGAAATACTTGTATTTTTCTAGTTTTCTTTTTAAGTAAGTTATAAATTCTCAGTTCAAAATAGATGAAGATTTATACAGATATGCATGAATATTTCATGATGTTTTATAGTATTTTCCTTCATGTTCTCCTCCCTAGTTTCTGATGAAGAACAATCAGTAGTTTATATTCCAGGTATGACATCTACATTAAAGTTCTTGAAACTTCCCTTGTTTCTTAAGTGTTAGGAGAAAATTACATATTGGGACAACCTTGTATGTGCAATTGGATATGGAACAATTCATTTTCTACATAATTAAAAAACCAAATTTAAAAAACAAATGTTTGTGAATATTTGACTATATCATCTTAAGATTTGAAATACTGGTGGTTCTTAGGGTTCGCAAGTCAGCATTTGTGGTTTATACAATGTCATTTATTAAAGAAAAGAGATTCTTTTTGAAAATTTACATCTCATATCTCAAAAGAAAATATGAAAAGTTGATCCAGATTAAATACAAGTCTTTATGCGTACTGATTATTCAGTTGGATGAGTAATCAAGCAGAATCTTTGAAGGTACTCAGAGCAGAAACCATCTGGTTCCTTGATGTCCCATGTCATCTCAGTATGTTGTAACTTACTGCTTTTAATGTGTTCTAAAAATCTTTACAGCAACTAACTGAATTATCGAATTTTCTATAAGTAACCTTTTTGTGATTGTGTGCACACAAGCACACACACACGCTTTAAATTGAAATTTATAAATTTTTTCTCATAAGGTTCTATAAAGTACATGATACCAAGAGAGGGTTAATGGGGAATGTGGGAAAGCTGAAAAGATTACATCAAATCTGAAGTCTTGTTTAATGAACATTCTTAGGAATATCCACAGAAGGAAATACAAGATCAAGACTCAAGTTGATAAATCCAAAAGTTGATGTTAAAGTTAAGGCTTCCAGGGTGACTGATGCTTCCATGGAGTCTTTAAAAGGTGTGGGAGATTCGGTAGCAGAACAGGTCAGTAATCTTTTTTTATATTTGTTTTTGTGTGTATGTGTGTGTGTACACGTGTGCATGAGTTGGGGTGGCTGGTAGTGGTGGGTGTGAACATGTGTACATGTGTGTGTGCATTTGTGGAAGCCAAAGTTAGGTATCCTCCTCATCCTCTACCCCTCTAACACTCTGCTTTGTTGGTTTTTTGGGGGTGGGGTAGGATGGGGTTGTCTTTTGTTTATAGCACAGGTCTCTTACTGAACCCAGAGCTTGCCCTGGTCAGTCTCCATCCTTTATAGCCCCCTCTAGTTGCAAAGTTACAGGCAAGTGCTACTCTGTCCTCATTTGAACTCAGATGCTCATATTCGAGATACAGGCACTTTACTGATTAAGCCGTCTCCTGAGCTTGTTGGTTTTTATACATACTGCTCAATAAGACACAAAGACCTTTAAAAGATGGCCTGTTTGTATCTGTAGAAGGCACAAACCTTTTGTGGCCCTTGATAGTGCTAAGTACCAACATAAAGTATCTGGACTTCTTGAGAGTTTTGCTCTAAAATGTATAGATGTGCTCTAAGTTTAGGTAAAAAAAATGTATTATCTTACTGTTCTCAAAAGGTTCAAAGTTTGCATTTTCTCCTTTTCTGGCATTCATTAGTAAGTCAAATTCACTATTTTTATGATTAGGTATCATTTATGGTTTTATTTCTCAAACTTTATTAGTTGATGGATGATACTTTCATATTAGAATGAAGCTTATATGAGGAAAATCAGTCTGCATTTTTATGACTTTGACTTAGAAAATAATATCATTAAAATTTTTTAGAGTTTGTTTTGTTCTGTATTTTAGAATAATAAAACTAAACATTTTTGCTTTGTTTTGTTTTGAACCAGTGTCTCAAATATATGAATTAGGCTTTGAATTTGTTGTGTAACTGAGTCTGACCTTGAGCTCATGATTTCCTTGCCTCTGTCCCCCAAATACTGGGATTGCAGCAAAAGTCTTGATGTATTAAAGATTTATTTTATTTTATGTGTGTGAGTGCTTTTCCTGCAAATATGTGTGTCTAGTGCCCAAGGAGGCCAGAAGAGGGCATGGGATCCTTTGGAACTTGTGTGGTGGGAACTGACCCCAGGTCTTCTGCACCAAGCATTCTTAACCATTGACCCATCCCTCCAGCCCCTCTTTCTTTATTATTCTTTTATTTTTTGTCATCTTTTTTGCATATATCTGTGTTGTGCCTATCCATGTATTCATATTTGTGTGTATGAAGGCCTGAACTTGACACCAAGTTTCTTCCTCAGTTCCTCTCTACTTCGTTTTTGAGGCAGGATAGCATGTTGAACCCAGATATAGCCAAATCTGGCTAGTCTAGCTAGCCAATTTTCTCAGGGGATCCTCTGTCTTTGTTTCCCAACTGCTGGGAATAGAGGTGGCCACATTGCCTCTATGTGATCTGGGGGATCCTGACTTTTACAGTGCTAACATTCTTCGTCCACTGAACTACTTCCCCTGCCACCTGTTCTTGCTTTTTATAGGCCATTGACTAGTTTTGCCCTTTTCATTGTCTTCATAATGGTATCTGCACATTCCTTTGGTATATGTCTTTTCCCGTTTGTTTTAACTGCTGTATTTCAAATGAAATTCACTTTATTGTAATCTTATAACTATTGTTAAATTTTCTTCCCTCAATTAAAGTTTGACATTAGTGTTTATAATCTCGGGGTCATGGGCAGAATCTTCCTTCTGCTTATGATGTGTGACATTTTCTGGGGGGGGGACTGATCAATCTGCTATTTATCTTAGATAAGACAAGGACAACAGACTCAGCCTAGCTTGGTATTGAATCAGTGAGTTTACTGGGATGACTTACAAGAGCATGCATAACTCCAAGACAGCTACATCACCAAAATGTACCCCACTATGGACTTTGTCAGGTGCACTTTCTGAGCTTTGGAAAACTTAAGCTTATTCAGTCCCTCAAAAATAGGGCTTCATTTTTGAATGAAGCAGCTATACAATAGCTTGTTTTGTAAATGCTTTTTTTCTTAATCCTTGGGTAGGCTTATATTTTGAGGTATTGTCTATGACTGCTTTTGTAGAATCACAGAGTGGCTATAGTGACTATTACCCCCCAAAAGCCCAAAATAGCCCAAACATTTACTGTCAGACTAGTTGCAGAAATTGTTTTACAATTCCTATTGTACAATCGTGCAGACATTTTTGATATGTATTAATGATGATTGTCTGGCAGTGAACAGGATTTGGTGGTAAACGATGTGTCTTTTCAGATGGCTTTAGGAATAAAAATGGTGCATTGCGGTGTTTCTGCTGTTAGTTGATGCTGGTAGGAGCACTGCAGCGTACCCAGAAAGGCATAAATGAAAGCCATTAGCTAGTTAAGCTTCTTTTAGCTGTCATATTGTTTCTTTTGCATACCAATTTTATTCTGTAGCTGTGTTTAAATACTCTGACCAAAAGAAACGCGGGGAAGAAATGGTTTATTTAGCACACACTTCCAGGTCATAGTCCAAAAAAAGGGAAAGCAGAACAGGAAGTTAAAGCAGGAACTTCAAGCAGAGCCTATGGAGGAATGCCACTTACTGACTTGAATCTTTGACTTACAGACCAAAAACATCCATCCCAATTATGCAATTTACCCCTGTGGAACTAAAATAATCTTAGGAACTCTGTAAATGATTTACTTGGTGGGTTTTTGTTGTTTTTTTTTTAAATAAATTTTCATTTACAAACATATATAGTAAGCTAATTTTGTCTTTCAGGTGTAGTTTTCAGAACTCTGACCTACATAAAGCAATGTATTTTTATTTTTCAGGAATGTTTGGTTTTATATGTTTGGAACTTTATATAAACACCCATACAATATGTATTATGGAATTAAGTGTTTTGCTTTTCAGTCTGTTCGTGAGAATTCTTGATGCTGTATATGAAACTTTTAAACTTCTCTTACTGATGTAAAGTTTCTTTTACTAACATGTCACCACTTGTTCAATCCTTTTAACTGAGAGACTTAACTGGAGAGATGGCCAGCATTTCAGAGCACCGGCTGCTATTTCAGAGGTCCCAGTTTCAAATTGCAGCAACCACATGGTGAATGGGGACTACCTGTAACTATGCATAACACCAAGAATTCTGTGTTAACTAGAGTTCTCCAGTGACTCCTTGAATTTCATGGGTTTAAAGACCCCTCTGAAGTTGTTACAGTACTGGAGAAAACCCACTCTACTACAGAAAACACAGTAGTGTTGTTGTATGGAGGGTTGCTTGTTGTTCTCCAGCTGCTCAACCACAAAATAACCATTTAGAAAACCTTATTATTTTCAATACTGTTTGGCCAATAGCTTAAACGTATTTCTGGATAAAATCATATCCTAAACTAACCCATTTCTATTAATCTGTATATCACCACATGGCTGGGGCTTACCTGCTAAAGTTTTCAGCATCTGTCTCAGGCAGAGGACCCATGGTTTCCCCCTGACTCCACCTTCCTCCTCTCATGCTATAGGTCAAGCCAGTTCTTTATTCATTAACCAATAAAAGCAACACATAGACAGAAGGACCTCCCACATCATAGCATAGTGTTTAAGACCACAGCCCATCTTTGCACCCCATTCTGTTATGTGGCTGTTATAGCCTTGGCCAATCTGGATACTCTTAAAGAACTGAAACAATGCCTGCCTAATTGTACTGCTGTGAAAATAAGATGCAGTAACAGGTAAAAAGTTCTTAGCACATTCTTAGCATGTGATAAACACTAGAGGTAAATTCCAAGCCTTCTTAGATCTGTCCCTTCCAAATTCTGATTTTTTAAAGATCTACAACTACTGTCTCCTAGAATGCCTTCATGTCTTAAAACAGTCTTGGCTACAGTGTCAGATATTCTCAGTGTCTTCCAATGTCACCCAAGCATTCTTTCTCAAAAAGTACTTAACAATTGTTTTTAGTAAAAAAAAAAAAGTTAACAAGAAGATGTTTTATTCTAGAATTTCTGCAAGGAAGGAATGAAGAGTGCATCACTGAAAGATTTATGTCTTGAAGACAAAAGACGCATTGCCAACTTAATTAAAGAACTGGCCAGGTGAGACAACACCTTACATGAGATGCATCTATAGATGAGACAGCTCATTTTAAGAGTAGAGTATTGCTAATAGATTTGATGTCTGTGGTGGTTTGAATAAGATCATAGATTCAAATGCTTGGGCACCAGGGAGTGACATTTTTTGAAGGGATTAGGAGGTGTGGCCTTGTTGGAGAAAGAGTGTCACTGGAGCTGAACTTTGGTGTTTCAGAATTTCAAGCCAGGTCTGGAGGCTGTCTCTCTTCCTCCTGCCTGCAGATCTGGATGTGGAACTCTCAGCTCCTTCTTTAGTACCCTATCTGCCCATGTGCTGTCATGCTGAGAATGGACTACACCTCTGAAACTATAAGCAAGCCCCAATTAAATGCTTTCCTTTTTAAGAGTTGCTGTGGTCATGGTTCTTTTCATAGCAATAGAACCATGAGTCATTGTTACCATTGGTCTTATGGAAACAGACTTAAAAAAAAAAAAAGATTTTGTATTGCCCAAACAGTCACCTTCAAGTGATTACTCCCAATGACCTCATGCCTCACAAGGCCTCACATTGTAAAATTACTGCCACTTCCCACTAGTAAATTAAGGTTGGGACCACACCTTTAACATATGGGACTTTGGACAACGAATCTTAAAATCATAGTGTTATTGTAGGAGGGATTCACTGGAACTATTCAAATGTACCTTTGCTCTGAAATTATCACCACTATAGTAAGGTACATTTAAGGAGTGGGTCTCCATCCTGTATTGCAAAATACTCTAATGGCTACATTATATTTCCCAAAGTGGTTTTGTCTTTATTATTGCATTAAAATTCTTATTGAAGAATGAGTTTTTCCTTGCCCTACTTATGTCAGTACTTAATTTTGTATTAGTATCAGACTCGATAAACTTTGAATTTTATTGTAATATAAAATTCTAGGAATCACAGAAATAAGTGAAGTAGAAAGATGATTGTCGGGGACTGTTGCCCCAACATAGAAACTGGTGCTTTTCCCTAAATGTGTTCTCGGAGGCACGTGGAAGAAGCAGGCTTTCACACCATCACCGTTCAAAGGCAGCTCAGGACTTCTGTCCTTTTCAGCACGACCTTTCCTTTATTTCTTCCTCAAGCTCTGAATGCCTTCTGCAAAATGCTCCTCCACCCTCAGGAATTCTCTATTCACATTCCTTTTCCGGGGACCCCACACTCTCAACCACACCTGCATATCTCACCAGCTTTGGAGCCAGCCACTTCTTCCTGGGCAATCTACATATGAAAAGGAAGCCTTTCACCTTTTGTCTTTCTAAGTTGCTAGCTTTCCAGCTACCAAGCTGTATTCAAGCCATGGCTGTGCTAGGCTGGCGGATGTTGGAGCCCACAGATGATCTTTTTATTTCTTAAAAAAGAATAACTTTTTATTCTGAGATAACTGTAGATTTTATCTGCATTGTTATAAATATGTAGAGAACTTATCCACCCTTTACCCAGTGTCCAATGATGGTAATATTTTGGTTAACCACAGTATAGTATTACAACTAGAAAACTGACATTCACAGAATTTGTCTCTTCGTACTACCAGTCTTCATTGTAAATTTACCCACAATCACTATAGTCAAATTCTAAATAGTTCTGTTGTAAGGATTATTTTGTTTTGTTTTGAGTTTTGAGGTGATGGGAATTGACTAGGGCCTTGTACATGTAGGGAGGTGTTATACCACTTTAATTGCTCTTAAAAATCTTTGCATATGTGCACGTGTATGTAGGTATACTTGAAAACTGGAAAAGAATGTTGGGTTCCCCAGACCTGCAGTCACAGGTGGTTGTTCTTGATGAATGTCCAAGAGGGCTTTAAAAGTACCTGTAATTGTAACTCTTTTAGTTTGCAGTGAGGAGTTCTTTTTCTTTGTTTTGTTTTCTTGGTGTGTTTCTTTAGTCCTTTTGGATGTAACATTTCATCTTTGTTGCTACTCCTTTACTGAAGACAAACTTGCCTCAGCCTGCTAGAACTGGTTAAGACACTAGCTATTCAGCCCACCAGTCCTTCTCTGTTTATTCACAGATCAGTCCAGGCTACTCTCTGCCTTTGTTTTCCTGCCTCCCCTCTGGTTTTCTTCAAGTTGGCCTTTTCTTTCTATTTGAATGTTCTCTTTCCACTGCATGGGCCTTGACTTCATGCCAGATGTATCTTCTTCATTCAACACATGCTCTGTCACTGTATAATAGCCTATGCCTTCTTGATAATAACTTTGTTCTCTTTATCTGGGTTTTGATACCCCAAACAGGGCTGCTCACTGAGTGTTTATCCTTCTTATCTTTTTACAGTTTGATAACCTGTTTCAGGTTAATTTGATATGAATACTCTGTTGATTCCTCATTGGCTATGTTTATCAGCAACTGCCTCCAAGTACTGGATAGATCTCCCATCATGCTTGGGATCTGAGTCTCCATGCTAGCTCACCACTATCTCCCAGTTCATTTCACCTTATTTACATCCCATTATAGCATATATGACTGGCTTTCTCCCCACAATGTTCTTCTTACCTGCCTGAGTCTCTACCTCCTACTAGACTTCTGTGTAGATACTCTTTTCCATCTCCCTGGGTTTTGGTCCCCTGCTCTGAGGAGCTCCTCTGTGCAGATGCCATCATTATATTCAGATTCTGGTTATCCCCAATCCTGCTCAGTATTCAAGAAGAAAATGCAAAGTAAAATGAAGAGAGAGGAAATGAAAGCTCAAATTTCATTCTGAAGAGAAAAAAAATGTGTTCTTTATAAAAAAAAAGATGTTTAAATGTACTTGCTTATTTATGAGAAAACTTTGCTTTACAAATCACATCATATAAAATAATACAAAATCTGCTGCTTTTGTGCTTAGCTTGCCTTGTCTAATATATCGTTTTTAAAATGCTTAAATAGAAAATAATGATGAAGTCTTAATAGGAAATAGTTAGGCTGTAGTTTTAAAAGTTATCTTAATTCATATCTTTTTAGATAAAAATAGCTATAAGAGATTGTTGTACCTTGTATAAGGTCAAATCAAATGGAGAAAAGTGCCAAAAGCATTAAGAAAATGACATATTTCTGTGACATATTTAAATACACCTACTTGAGCTTTGGCTAGGATGCAAAGCTATTGGTATTGTTTAAGGAGAAACATCACTGAGATTGGTTGGCACTACCACTGTCCTTCAGCAGAACGTTTTCAGAGTGATATAGCAAGCGCACAGAACAAGCAGTGTCATTTGTTCTGTTTCAGTTGTAGATTAATATATAAATACATAATTTTTACTTATTTTTCAAATATTACTCTTGATGTTTAAAACATCTTTATAAGAATTATTCCCAAGCCTTGCATCTCTTCCTTTTTTGAAATATGGGCTTGACTTTGGTAATGTGATGTGGGAAAACATATTTGTATCTTAGACAGGTCCTAATACAGGCTATGCATGTGAACCTCCTGTTTATTATCTGTACTGATGCTATGGAACAAGGGCTCAGAAAGATGCCTCTCAGCTCCACAGAAAAATGAAATTTCAATATGCAATAAAATGGATTAACTTAGAATGTAGAGAATTAAACAAAGTCACCTAACCTTTGAAAAAGGTTATATTTTCCCTCATACGTAGATTCTAGCCTATAATATGTACATGTGTGCAAATGTAACT
>JAQHUG010000575.1:104084-125307 GCA_028555095.1 Dicrostonyx torquatus | reverse complement strand
ACACAAGGCCATGCTGAAGAATAGGACAAGTCTGAGGCGGCCTTTTAAGCTGTAATGGTGTGAAAGCCTGTTTCTTTCCACGCGTCTCCGGGGACACATTTGGGGAAAAACATCAGTTTCTATGTTGGGGCGACGGTCCCCGACACTCTGTCAATTCTAGAGTTTTGGAAGTTGCTTACAATGCACTTCCTGTTTACTTAGGTGATATTATACCCTTCTTGGGTCCTTGATGGATTTGAAGACAGATGGTTATTTTCCTTAGTTATGATAAAAGAAAAACTAGAAAGAAATATTGTAACTATAATTATTGCTTGATACCTGTTTTGTTATGTGTAATTTTACTGTATTAAAGCTAAAAACTTTCCTTGTTATTTAGATGGGAAAGGGAAAATGATGTTGGATTCCCCTCTGTATAATGTATATATGCTTTATTTTCATTGGTTAATAAAGAAGCCACTTTCGCACATGGCAGGGCAGAATAAAGCCAGGTGAGAAATCCACACAGAGATATATTGAGTAGGTGGAGTCAAGGAGATGCCATGTAGCTGCTGAAGGTGAAAGATGCTGGAAATCCAGAACCTTCCCAGTAGGGCACAGTTTATTAGTTGAATAATTAATTCTAGTAATCTATTAATTATAGATGAATAGAAATGGGTTAATTTAAGATGTATGAGTTAGTTAATAAGAAGCCTGAGCTAATAAGCCAAACAGTGTTGTAATTGATATAGTTGTTATGTGATTATTCGGGTTTGGGTGGCCGGGGAATAAATGAGCAGTCTCCACTTAAATCCTGTATCAGAAATGTAGTTTGGGTGAGTTGAAGCTGTAGGCATGTGCCTTTATTCTGGTGAACTTTTTATTTTTCCCTCTTTTTTGTTATTTCTTTTAGAGTAAGTGAAGAAAAGGAAGTGACAGAGGAACGACTGAAAACCGAGCAGGAATCCTTTGAGAAGAAGATCCGGCAGTTGGAAGAACAGAATGAACTGATCATCAAAGAAAGGGAAGATATCCTTTTGAAAGTTTCCTTCATTTTTATTTACAGTAAGTTTGACTCTTGTATGAAGAAATTGTATACTCCAGAGAAGTAATTATTCTAATTTATAACAGGGAATAAATCTGCATGTGCTGCCATTTCTGGGCAATCAGAAAGACACTTAGCAGCATGTGCTGTTGCTTCCTTTGTGCTTGATAAGGCCACCAGCTGTTCTGCCACTGCTATTGCTCGTGCAGAACACATTTGTCAACTAACACAGACAACAAGAAATTTTGGCTTTACCACAAAATGTTGCATCTTCATTAAATCCCCCCCACTACTATAATAGAGGCTTAACTTCCTCATATTTAGAATTCTTCCTAGGTAGTTTAAACAGTTGAAGGGAATTCTGTTCTGTTATAAACATAAAAAACAAATCTAGAAGTCAGAACAACAGCTTATAGTGTATATAGCTGTTGTAGTTGATAAATGCTTACACTATAGAATAAAATCAACATGCAGTGTCATGAAGCAGAAAACTTTGCAATTTAAATTTAGAAGTATTGAGCATGCATGCGTGTATATATGTACTCATGTGAATAGTGCATGGTTTGTACAAAAATAAACACATTATTTAAGACTGACTTTTTGTTTAAATTATGTTATATGTGTGGGGGGCTTTGTGTTTGTGAGGGCATGTGCCTATGGATGTCAGAGAAAGGATTCCCTGGAGCTGCAGTAACTATTGATTATTAGCCACCCTATATTGGTGCTAAGTACCTTTGGAAGAGCAGTAAGCATCCTTAACCTCTGAATCATATCTGTAGCCTCAGTACAAACATATTTAAATTAAAAAGTTCTACTTAGATGGATATGTGAATTAAAATAACTATACTTATGAACTTTCTCTTGGTTGGGTAGAATTGTATAATGTCATAGATCAAATAGAGAAGTAGCTGTCCTTAAACAAAGAATGATGGATCTTTCAGCAAAAGCAGTGTGAATGCTTGAAAGAGTCCTTATTAGCAGAGTCATTACTAACTTGATGGTTATTTTTTTAAAGGTTCTGCAAGTGACAAACTATCTCTAAAAATCTCTTAGATTGATAATAATAATGCATTTAAAATATTGGAGAAATCTAATCATAAAGATTTTTTTTCATTTTTTATTAAATTTAAAAGAAAAATTTACATTTACTCCCCTTGTCCCAGGCCCTCCCGCTCCACCACTACCCCACCGCCCTCCCCCTGCTTCCTTAAGATGGGGCAGGATACCCTGCCCTGTGGAAAGCCCAAGATCCTCCCCTCTCCATCTCGGTCTAAGAAGGTGTGCATCCATATAGAATAGGTTCCCCAAAAGCCAATACATGCAGAAGAGATAGATAGGTCCCTGTGCCATTATCATTGGCTTCTCAGTCAGTCCCCATTGGCAGCCACATTCAGAGAGTCCGGTTTGGTCATATGCTCATTCAGTCCTGGTCCAGCTGGATTTGATGAGCTCCCAATAGATCAAGCATACTGTCTCAGTTGGTGGGCCAGTCCCTCACGGTCCCAACTTCCTTGCTCCTCTTCTCCCTCCTTCTGCTCTTCCACTGGACCTCGATAGCACAATCCCTTGCTCTGATGTGAATGTGGGTTTCTGGCTCTATCTCCATCCATCATGCGAAATTTCTATGGTGACGATCAAGATATTCAACAATGTAACTGTGGGACAAGGTCAGTTCAGGCACCCCATAACTAGCTTGAAAAATCACAAAACTGTTGCTATAAAAATGAGTTCTGAACTTGTTTTCACACAGTAGAATCATATCATAGAAAATTAATAGTTAGAATTTTTACTTTTTAATTTGTAGAGTAGATCATTAATAAGGTTTATTGACACCACGATAGTAAATTTTTTTTTAGCTTTTTCCCATTTTCTTTTTCTGTGTGTGTCTCACTCTGACTTCTCTCTCTGACATCTCTCTCCTTCTCTCTTTCTCTGTCTCTCTTTTTCTGTGTCACTATCTCTGTCTCTCTCTGACTCTGTCTCTCTCTGATTCTGTCTGTCTGTCTGTCTGACTTTCCATCCCTCCATGGGCCCATCATCTTGGGCCTCTTCTGGCTTATTTTTGACTTCATTATTCTAAGAATGTCAGCCCTCAGGACAGAGACCATGTCTTGTTGTTTCTCCCCTTATTAGAGAAATGCTGTTTACTGAAAATTCATAACACACTTTGGATAGCACTTTCACAAAATAGTAGTTTAGAAATCCAATGGCATTTCCATTTAAAGGTCTGTTTTCACATAAGAACTAGAGAGATGACCTCTGGTATTGATTTGTGGGTTTAAAGTGCATTGGCAGCTTTACAGTTATATCTTCTAATGGCTGTTCGAGTTCAAAGGACCACATTTAAATTAGGGCAGGAAGAAAGGGCAACTGTAAGTCCTCTCCATTTAAAAAGAAAATAAAGGAATTTTATCGGGGAGTCCTCCCATCCCTCACGTGATAGTGCTGTATGATATTATTGATATCATGTGGGTTTGCTTTGACATGAAAGAGGCTGAGAAGGTTAAGTACAGGCAGTTGTCTGATTTGGATAGTGTTGCAAGTAGTGAGGGAGAAGGAGCCTGAAGTTGCCTTCTACTCTGCTAGCAAAAGTAGGGGATTTAGAACTCACTTTTTCTATGGAAACAAAGAAAGAAATATTTGACCTTCTTTGGACAAGATGTATAGCATCCAGTGGCATCAGAATTAAGTTGAGGAAAGAACGTAAGTAAGAGAGATTGGTATTAGAATATTTGAAAGGCTGGGCAGCCAGAGTAAGTCCTTGTTTGTTTTGTTAATACTTAAGATACTTACATAGCTTTCTAAGAAGGTAGCGTGTCACTTCAGTACTCTGTGAAGAACAGTGTTTTCAGTGCTTAAGCTGTATAAATTTATCAAGCCCATGAATGGTTTCTTCCGGAAAGTAGGGTGTTAAGATAGCACAAGTGTATTAGAGTGGCACAATATTTAGTGTTTCTACCAGCACTTAGCTCAAGACTCATCACAAACACATTACTTCTCTAGCCTAAATCCAGAGTGATAGCAACTAAATTTAGCTGTGTCCCTTATTTCTGTGGCTACTGCTGTGCTCTAATTTCCACAAGTAGTTGCGTCCAAGACCCCAGAGTTTGCTTAGCCTAAAATACTCATCGTTTAACCTTCTCCAGAGAAAGGGAAGGATATACATGAGGTCATAGACTTAGAGCTGTTTCATATATAGTAAGCAAGGAGTTCTTGTAAGCACTTATTTTGAATTGTGAATGAGGACTGAAGTAAATGCTGGGGTATTAGCAACAATTAAAATGGATTAGTTGATATAATCCCTCTTGAGGCATTTTAAATCACAAATGGTAGGTCATGTTTGTAGAAGTTTATTGTCAAAAGGGGAGGAAAAATTGATACAAACAATGATACTCAGGATTTTTGTTACAAGCATATTGTCCAGGTACAAATCTCCTTAATAGAATAAACCTGTCAGAGGTTAATACAGATGATTTTGCAGTACATAAAACTGTATAAAACTCTGAAGCATAAAATGATCTTGTAATTTAAAACAAAATAATTTTAACTACACATACATTTACCTACACACATACATTCACATACATGAATGGTTCAGACTCTTTCATCTACATGAAGTCAGATAATCTCAGTTCATTTTAAAGTTCATTTCTGTGTGAGGCACCATGGCAGTATACCAACGAATTGTAGTTTGGGGCATTTTTAAGGTATGTTATATCAAATTAGTTTTTCTTTTAAGGGATAATAATGAATTAACAATACAGACTAATTCCTTAGTGGAAAAGAAAAATATGTGTGTGTGTATGTGTGTGTGTGTGTGTGTATACATAAAAGTTTTTATGATTTTCAGTGCTTAAACAAGGAATACTATGCTTTAAGGCCTTAGAAGTATAAATAAATATGCCATTTTCACTGCCACATGGGTCTCTTGAGCCTTGTGGAACTTTGCTTGCCTGAGTGTGTGTGAAACAAGAGAGAATCTTTAAGAGACACCTAAAGAGAAATATGACCAACAACTCTAATTCTGAAACATGCAGGCATGTAAGTATTTTAAGTTTTAATGGGTGTATTCATTAAAAAAGTTAATTAATATTTGAAGTCTTATTTCTTGAGAATGACTCAGATTGATGGTGTGAATAAAAGCTTGTAGAAGGAGAGTGAGGTCTGATGTTGGTAGCAATACTATGTTCTGAACCATGAGGGCAAATGTCTGAAGCACAGTGCATGTTAGAGTAAAAACATTTCTTGTTTTCATTGACTACATAAGAAGGCTACTAAATGACACTTTGTCACCATTCTCCCAATCCATAAGTGTGTGTGTGTGTGTGTTGCACACGTAAATGTGGTGCATTTGTTCATGCAGATATGCTCATATATTTGAAGGCACCACAGGTGGACATCAGGTGTTTTCCTTAATCACTGTCTACCTCATTTTGAAACAGTCTCTCACTGAATCTGGAGCTAGATTGGGCTGGATGAACTGCCCCGTGATCTCAGGAATCTGCTTTTCTCCACCTACCCACCACTGGGGTTGTAGTACATGCTATTGACAAGCATGTTAGAGATCTGAACTCAGGTTGGGATGCCTGCTCAGTAAATACTTTACCAACTAGTACTTTTCCCCAGCACCTGACCCCAACTGATTATAGGATTGGAGACTAAATTCAGTACTTTAGCAAATGTTGTACACCTGAGCAATATCTCCACTCTGAAAAGTTATTCCTTTTGCATCTAATACTCCTTTTTATCTATAATGCCTCATTTGCAGGCTTATTAGAATTTGAAAATTTCTTTTTGTTTTTTATTACATCCGTAAATAATCTTAAGAAGTTCTGTAGTAGGCACTGTCTAAAAGATGGCACTTCTCTTGTGAGCATGAGGGAGGGGATGATTGTTCCGTTTGGTTTTCATTCCTGTGCCCCCTTTTCACTGGTATTTGGAAGGTTTCTAGTATATTGTAGAAGTTCTTGGGTGGCTTCTAAGCTCTGTGAAAGAAAACTTGGCTTGTATCTGTTTGTTGCTCATTGAAGGAAACCAAGAATTTTTTGTTGTTAGTGTTTTCGTTTTGGCAGAGTTTGTCTGTTTGGGCTTCTGTTTGCATTGCTTCCTTGGAAACCAAGCACTTCCCCCTCTGCTTTAAAAATTCATTTTCTTAAAATTTCATACATGTATATAATTTACTTTGCTCATATATGTTCCCTCCTTCCCTTCAATTTCCCCCATTCTCCCAGGATACATCTTCCAACTTGATGCTGTATGTGTGTGTGTGTGTGTGTGTGTGTGTGTGAGAGAGAGAGAGAGAGAGAGAGAGAGAGAAGAGAGAGAGAGTGTTTATCCACAATAACATAGACAACCGTGACCATCCCCTGAAGAAAACTGCCTCTGCCCCAGTAGTCTTCAGTTATCAATAACTTCAAGTGTGGTGGTGTCCTCCCCACTCCCTGGTGGAGTCCTTTCCCCTCCATGATGGATTTTTAACTAACTTACGCTGGTCGTGTGAGGCTAAACATGGCTCTTATGTGTTCATCTACACAGCAGCCATGTCCTATCCAAGGAACAGAGCATTCCTTTTTATCCTTCTGTCTTATATTTACCACACCCACTTTTGTACTATGATCCCCGAATCTTGAGTGTGGGGCTTGGTCTGCAGTTGAGAACTCAGTGTCACTTATTTTTAGTTATTTGAACAGCTGTGAGCACCCACATTAAGTGGCTCACAATCACCTGTAACTCCAGGTTCAGGGAATTTGACACCCTGTTCTGGCCTCCATGGGCCCTACACATACATGCAAAGACATATATAAATATAAACATATAAAATGAATCTTTAAAGTAAATTACTATAGGCACTGTGTTGCTTAAGGCCATTTTGCTTACTGCATAATGCTATGTGTATCTGGTAGATTTGGGGCCATAATGTTATTGTATGCTGTCATGGAAGGTCATTGTAATTCAGAATTAACAGGCAATAATTCTTTCTGCTAATGAATGTTGTGGGTAAACAATCTCACTTCAGGGGGAAAACTGATTGTTACTGATTACTTTTGTTGTCCTCTAAACCATTCATTGTCTGGAAGATTATTTGTTGGGCTAGACATATAGCTCAGTGGCGAGCGCTTGTCTGGTTAAACAAGGTCCTAGATTTAATTCCCAGCACAAATAGATAAATAAGATTATTTTCTCTTAGAAGTATTTAGCTCCTAATGGTAACTACAGAGTAGAAGAATTGATAACAAATATTTGTAGCAAATAAGATAATTCTATTAACTTATCTGTATTCTGAATTTCACTTTGGTTCATCCCATATTTAAGTTACTTTTTGATAGCAGACTATCTGTATAGTTGGGTTTTCTGAAACTTATTGAGAAAATAATAGAAAGCACTTCTAGGTTATCCTGCTCACCTATGTGTATACTTTCCCTATAAGAGGGTTCTTGAGGCTGTTATGGATAATAAATTCACCACTTGCTATCTGTATATTTAATGCCACCACATCTTAGAAACAAAAAAAATGTTTGTAGCAAATAGAACTGTAGCAAAAATATTGAAATTGAGAAAAGCAGTGACAAGAAAACTGTTAAAAGCACATAAAAACTGAAGATGGCCAGTAGTATTCAACTTTATCCCCTAGATAGAACTGCACATAGTCTTTAGTATCAAAGGAAGCAATTATCTCACAGGTCTCATGATTTTAGGCATCAACATAGCACTGTGTTGTCTTCTGTTCTCTTTAGTACTTCTGTCACTACATATCTTACAGTTGCAAGTTCCTGTCATGAACAGAGCACTTTCTCATATTTTCGTTCTTTGTGTGAGTAAGGAAAGGCAGACCCTCTGCATCTGGAGCAGCATGGTGCAGAGCCAAAAGTGAATTTTGACCACTCTCTCCCTTATGCTAAATTCTTTCAGCACTGGTAAAGTGTCCAATATTAGTAACCCTCTGTTGAAGCATAACTTTATAAAAAGGTCTAATATGTATCTATATTGTTTTGTATCTGAAGCTTTTAAAACTATGTTTTTGTAAGAGTACATATGGGAAATCATGTTGTACAGGTTCTTGGGTTTCGATTTTAGTCTTTCCTGTGCCCATTGTCCTTTTCAGTGTCCTCACTGCATTCCTGCATGATTGTGGTGTTCTTGTATTTGTTTCTATTGTATAACTGTTCTTTAAGAATGTTCTATCACTTTCTTAAATACTAGTTTTATTATATCACTTGCCTTTTAATGACTTCCTATCGCTTTAAAAGATCAAATGGATTTTTTTCTTCAGTACTGGTGATGAAACCCAGAGCCTCAAATATACTAGACAAGTGCTGGACCACTAAGGCGCATTCCCAGACTCATTTTAAAGACAACTTTAAGCAGTGTCTACCTAAGCTTTCCCAGACAGACTTTATACTCAGCCTCTATTTGGGTATACTTTGAGCTTGCAATCTACCTGCCTCAGCCTGTTGATTATTTGGCCCGGCTTCAAATAGGTCCTGATTTTAACATTCAAGTCTGGGCATTACTAGTGTCAAATGACTTGTGACCTTCCTTTGTATGACCCCTTATGTGGCTCCTGCAGAATACCTAGGAAAGAGTGTTTGCTTTTTCCTACTTACTACAGTTTTTTTTCTTTAGCATTGGTCTTTTGATCAGTTTTATTTATCCCAGTGTCTTTAAAACATCATTCTTAATAAGTTGTATTTGCAGTCTGAATATAACTTATTTGTTGTATTCAAATAAATACAGTATTTGAGTCTGAAGCAATTTGCATACACTATCTGCCCTAATTTATATGTCTTCCTATTCTTTAGATAGCTCTGGACACTTGGGATAGTTCTTGCTTCTTTTTTTTCTAATCTTTTAAACAACACTTATTTGTGTGCATGTACAAGTGTGTGTGTATGTGTGTGCGTGTCTATGTCCATCTGTGTGTACACAGCAGCACACATATAGAAGTCTGAGGACAACGGCAGGATAAGATCTCTCCTTTCATTATGTGGTCCCAGGAATGGAACTCAGGTGGTCAGGTTTGGTAGCAAGTTCTTTTATTTCCTAAGCCATCCCCCTGAATTGAAAATTTGGAGTCAAATCTTGCCTTAACTTTGTCTTTTTTGTACCAGTATGACTTTAAAGAAGTCGTGGAAAAATTGAGTATTACAGTGGCATTTTAGGAAGGATGCAATTTATAATAGTTTTTTTGCTTGAGTAAGAGTGAAAAAGTGAAGGCTTCAAGAAAGAGACAGTTTTTAGCTAAATGGTAACTTTTATTTATTTGGAGGAGTGATTTCTGGGTTGTTTTAATTTTGCCCCTTTCCCCTTTGTTCTAGTGTTCCAAGTTCATTTATTATTTGTTATTGTAGCTTTTGGTATAGGCCAAACTGTGTCTGTCCCAAATTTGTACATTGAGGTTTTAATACCTGGTGTGACCATAGCTGGATAGGGTCTCTAGGAGACCTTAAGGTTAAACGAGGTCACAGTGGTAGGTGTGCCCTGATCATGTAGAGCTTGAGATCCCAGCTTGCCTTCCCACCAATGTACAGGACACAGCCACAAGGCAACTCATAAGACAGCACAGAAGAAACCTAACTAGGATCCTGGAATGTCGAATCCAGAACTGTGAGAAAATTGGTTGTGAAGATGCTTCATCTTCAAGTCTTGGCTATGGAAGTCTGAGTGAAGTAGGAAAGTATTAAAAGGTACCCCATTCTCTGGTGGTTTTTCCTCAGTTTAAAGTAAAAGAACCATTTGATACATTTGTTAAAAATTGTATTTGCAAACTTTCTTGTGCTTTCAGGTGCCATTTTCTGTCATAGTTTGTATCTTTACTTCCTTGGCTAGGTAGTAATACATTTGTGGACAGCAATTTTTACTCTAAACTCTAAGCGTTCCAGCTCAGAAGGACAGGCATCCTGGCAGCTGGGAGCCAAGGAATACCACAAAGGCACAGCACACAATCTCACACAAGAGGGTAGCTGCCTCTGCTGTGGTGAGAAACAGTCGAGCTTCTTGGGGAGAGGGATGGGCCTTTCCAGGGCATCAGATATTGGTGAGATTTGGGCTTTTTACTCTGTAGAGTGAGGGCAGGGTTCAGTAGTTAGAGTGTTCTGTGGGTGGAAGCTGGCAGTTGGAGGTTCTCCGGGGAGGGGCTCACAAATACTTAGTATTATTCTAGGTATACTTTTACATATTTCTCTGGTTTATTGACTGGGATTTTTTCATAGCTATGGCATAGTCATTTTAGAATAAATCAGTAGTTTCCTTTTCTAGGCTTCGTTTTGCTTTCTTGAAAAGCTCCAGATATGAGTCCTTAGTACTTGACTCTAGCGAACAGTTTCTTTATTGCTTTCCAGTGAGAGAAACTAAAATTCAAATAATTATTATTAGTACTATTGCTATAAAGTTTATATGGCACTCTTGGCTAGATGGCTGTTTCTTTTCAGTGTTCACATATACAGTAAAGTGAACATAAAACAAACTTTCCATGTGTATGTATATATATATAAGTAATATATATAATACATAATATATAACATATAAAATAACACAGAGAATACACATATGTAATTATATATTATATATTTATAGTATATAATTCTGTATTTATAATAATTTCTATACTTTTTAAAATGATAGTTCTGAATGTGTTTTATCAAATATATATATATATATATATATGATTATATAAAATTACTTAGGAAAGTTTTAACAATTCCTGCATGAGTAAACAGACTTTCAGTGAATCAGTTTTACAGTACTTACTGTTCATAAATTCCATTATTCTGTTTAGACTTTCATGTTGCTTATCTCTCTTAAAGAACTATTCTGAAATACCTCTTCAGTTGTCCATTTGTCATACCAGTTTGTAATGATTTTAAATTTGGAGAGTATAATGAATGACTGTGTTTTTAATCGAGAATAACTTTTTCTTTATATTCTTAACCTTAGAATGACCTTCTCCATACAGACAGTAGTACTTTTACTTTAGATACAGACTTTCACAGTAACTTCTGTTTTTTAAAACTTATACCCAATATTCGGCATTTAAGAGGTTTTTTTTAGTTTTTCACAAGTCTAAATATTGTAATGGTATAGTCATGAAGTGATTATTGGTTAATAGAATGTGTAAACTACGTGTCATTACAGATAAAATGGTAAAACTGTCATGACTTTCCTCCCGTTTATTATCTTTTTATGATACTGGTTGATATTAATATTATCAAAAGTGTTTGAAGGCAGAGTTTTCAGAGTTTTGAGATTTCCATATTGTAGCCCATTCACACAGGTCATCAGTTCTACATGGCTAGTCTAAAACCTGAAGGGAGTTCTCCAAGAGGGCTGCCATGCTTGAAAGGTTCAGAGTTGGCTTAGCACTCTTTAGGCCCTGTAGGAATGTTGGGTACTGAACTCCTTGGTTTTCTTGACTCTTCAGGCATGTGCAGGGTAGAACCATGGAAAGAAAGAGTGCTTCTGATAGTAGTCTCAGAAAGTAGAGAGTCACTAGCTATTGTTGTCTGATGAAGTTCCAGAATTTAATGAATAGATTTGGGGTTGGAGGGACTACAGAAACTGAGATTGGAAATAGTAATTTCCCTGATGGACCAGCCTTCTAGAGTCATCACTCCATGAGTTAGGGAACCATACCTTCTCTGTCTTGGCATTTAGTGTTCAGACCTCATGAGTACATTGTCACTAACAGCAGCACAGCCTTTCCATTTTGAAGTTTGTTCTAAATTTGGTTTTAATTTTTTAGAAATACAAGTGATTTTATATATTTATTTTATAGCTTTTAATCTTCTTAAATTCTTTGTTCTTTTAGTAGTTTTATATATAAAATGTCAGTCTGCAAATAAAAGCAATTGTAGGTTTTTTTTCTTCCACTTCTTTTTCTTGCTGCAGTATCTTTAGTTACATGTTAAGTAGATACGTCTAAGAGAACATCCTTGTCTTGTTCTGTTTCACACGAGAAGTTTGATATTGGTCAATGGTAGCAGCCTTTTTATCCACCTTTTTGTTTCTTGAAGTTTCTCTTATTCCTTATCTGCTGTCTTTTGTTTTAATATTTGTTTTTTAAATCATGAATCGATGTTGATTATTCATAACACTGAACAATATGCTTATCTATTTCCCTCAGACATAGTTTATGTGTTGTGTGCTGTTGCCTACGTCGACTGTAGTAGAGACTGCTTTATCTGGCATTAGTAATATCTGTTACGTGAATGATTTGCTGATACAATTTTCCTTGCTCAGAGAACACCTGACTCCTGACAGCAACTTACACCTTACCTCAAAGGCCATCTAATCTGGCATTCTGCTGTTACCTGGTGATAAATATCAATTACAATAAAAGTTTCTCTAATCAATAAGCGTGAGAGCTGAAAGTACAAACAATTGAATTCATGTGAGAGCTATATTTTTAAGTAAACACGTACTCAGTTTCTATAGCAAGAGTGTGTCTGAGATATAGCAACTGTATTTTACATTTATTAGTTTCTGAAGGGTTTTGTTTTTCTAACTGCTAGAAAAAGATGGAGAGTCAGTTAAATTATATTTACAGAAACAGAATAAAGTACAGTAGTTGACAGGAGAGGGAGAGCAAAGACATTCTGGTTTTCAGTCTCACTCTGTCAGCATTTCCTTGCTGTTAGGCTCCAGCTAAACAAGAATTTAAAAAAACAGGAATTTTCCAGTTCCTTATTATCTTATGCTAAATATTTTACTTATTATAAGAAAGTCCAGCTTGTTGCCAAGAATGAAGTGTAAGGTGGTTTATTCTTAAAAGTCTAATCCTGTGGTTTCACAGTATTCACTGAATCATAATGTAGAACCAAGTGGGATTTATCTGTTAGAACAGACAGTGTCTTGGAACGAAGCCACCTATTGTTCACATCTTAAAATTGCCACCATATATTCTTCTTCGACCCCCTTTAAATAAAAGGACCAAAGCCATGTGTTAAAATATATTAGTAAAGGTTTTACAAATGTAATTCAAATATTAAAATCCTCCCATTGATGTTGAAATGGTCAATCTTGTGAAATATTAAGAATTTTGCACAAGGGTTCTTCTGTCATCTCCAACAAAATGCCCTAGAGTGACAGTGTTAGGAGTATTGTTTTAGCAATAAAGATTATCATGTGGATATGTTCCTTAGAAGGCCCCATGGTGGTAATACCCCTAGATTTTGTCTTTAAAGAAAACTGCTGAGAGGCAATAATTTTTTGTATGTGTCCCATTTTCATTAATGCATGGTAATTGATGGAGTTGCAGTGACTCGTAGCAGTAATGAGTTCTAAACATAATAACGTACTCTTTTCTAATAAGTGAGCACTGCTGGGGTTTAAAAGCATACTAAATCAGTTGCTTTAGTATGAATTTATTAGTTTTTTTCAGCATTAGCTTTAATAGTAGTTATTTACATAAGCGTACATCCCATTAACCGCCATCAGGGCTGGAAAACATGCTGAACTGTTCATATTTTCATATAATTATTGAACATAATGGTTTCATTTGCATTTCTAAACAGTGATGTTTCTGTCAGCCTTGGAAATAGTGTCTTTACGCAGTCCCTATTTCACATCCACTTATTTGACATCGTTAAATTTTATGCTAATGTGCTTCCCTAGAATATCATCAGTAGGACAGATGCTTGTGCTTTAATATACAAATCAGGCATGCTTTTCCATCCCCCAAATTGCAGAAGAGATTTTTAAAAATCTGCACTTTTTGATAGAGTCCATCTCTATATAAATGCGTTTATGAAATAAAACCTTTAGGGTTAAATGTTCTAATCTGATTGTTTCTTCAGAATGCTTTATTGTAAAGCTATCTACCTGACTCGGTTAGTTCTATTGTCTTGCATGAGCAGATAAGTCTTAATAAAGATCTTGGAGCTTATGAATATTTACAGTATTCTGCTTCTGAAATGTTGATCTTGAGATGTAGGTTTTTCCACTTTTTTCAGTACTGCAGGTCACAGTGTTAGCTTTTAAAGTGTTCTCTATGGTTTTTGTTCCTTTAATCTCTTAACCTGAGTTGTAAACTTTCTAAGCAAAGCTTTGATATTAATGCTGTTGGACATCTTAGCCTCTGGTGCATTTACAAAACCTTGAGTGTGAGAGTGTGAGTCGTTTGGTAGGGAAGACCGTCAAGGGAAGTAGCAGAATACAGAAGGCTGCTTTGTGGACACATTCCTTGCCCGTTAGTTATGTGTGTACAAGTCAGCTTCTGTGTCTCCTACAGTTGGGGATGCTTTTGTGGGTGGCTGGAATATCTTAAATAGCAGTTATCAATTACACGGTTGTTTTGAGTTGTGTAAGGTTTTATCATGAGAGGGATTGTCATTGAAGCCACTAAACTTTTTTAGTAGCTCTCACCTCTTCTTTTCCTGTATTCTGACAACTAGGGCAGCATTCTCTTGTTGACACTTAGTGGACCTGCAGCGCTGGAGCTGACTCTGCACAGTGCAAAACGCAGGGTTGGCAGTCTTGCAAGACAGAGCAAGAAGCTGCTTTTAGAAGAGTTCTTGCCCCAAATTACCTGCTAAAAATAAATCAGAATTGCTCTAGCCCCAGACTGATCCAGCATATAAGGATTGTCTGGATAGGAATGTGATTTGGCTTAACAGGTCAAGAGGCAACTGAAATTTTTGCAAAGACTTCTATTCTTTGGGGAGTTGTGAATAAAGAAATAAAGAATAGTACAGAAACTACTAGATGAGGATCAGGCCACTCATTTTCACTCCAGCTTTTTTGTGAATTTTCTATATGATTTCTTAAAATAAGTCTGAAATTAGTATCTCTCACAATTACAAAATCCTGGTTATATTTAATATATTGGGCAGGCAGAAAGGAAAAAGTCCTCCATCTCATCAGATCTGTTGCCACATCAAGCATCATGTATGATCTGTCGGGAGAGGATTGGAGAGGTAAAAGCACATGACTGCAAGCCTGACTGACTGAGTTTAATCTCTGGAAGCCCAGGAAGGATGAAAAGAGATGGCTGACTTTACCAGATTATCCTCTGAGCTCCTTTCACACTCTGTGGCACACTCCTCTGCTCCCCCACAATAACAGCAAATAAAGTTTTTAAAAGTTTGATTTTAGTCTAGAAATTCAGACTATTTTTCTAGGAAAGTGTTTTCACTCCTTTCAAAGCTTCCTTTAGCACCAAATTGGTACTATTATTGATGGTTAGGGTGGTTTGCTACAGAAGAGAAGAAACATCCCTGTCACCAAAGCATAGCATTGCTTTCTTTTCTCCTGTACCTACTTCCTCTTCTGGAAACCTTACCAATAAAATAAAAATTTAATCTTCCCATTCAGTACTACAGGACCATGATGTTTGCTCTTATGATTCACCCATAATGCTTACTTCCAGAGCAGAGGAGTTCTGGTGCTCCAACACTGTTTCAGCTCTGTTTCGTAGCAGCTTCTGTGTAGTTTTTCAAGTTGTGTTAGATATCAGCCATAAGATATCAATCAATTGAGAGGTGTCTGAGTTTTATTTATTTTTTCTTTTTTATGACTTGGAGAAGAGAATTACCACCTCCTTTTTTAGAGGTGATTGAACTAAGAGGAACTTGATCCTGTGATTGAACTCCCCCTGCTCTGTAAGACTGCTGGGAACCACTCTGTACGTAGCACTGGATAAGGAAACTTAACTAAAGAAAATTGATTTTCCACTGCATAGATTTTCTTTACTTCTCCTGTCATTATCATATAGAGATATTTGCAAATACATATGTTATTTTTCTTAATTCTATAGTGCTAATATTTGAGGTTGTAAAAAGAGAGCTTATATATTGCTTGATAATTGAATTATTAGTTAAAAATTTTATTTTTTCTGATTTACATAACAAGTATATGTCCAATATTGATTATTTAAAGTTAATACCAGATATTACTTCATTCTTGAAACCAATGTGTGTCATAATCCAGTTTTCATTTAATCATTGCTTGAATAGCAATATACATGAAAATTTATGTAATTTGACATCAGCTGTAAAAAGTTATCGGATCTTTTCCATTTAGTTTGTATTATATCTAAGGTAAAATTAACATCTCTTAAACAATAACAGAACATCTAAACATCTAAAAGATATTTAATGAAAATATTTAGGTTTTAATAGTGGAAAAGGACAGAGTGAACTCGAAAGAAAATCTCAAATTAATGGGAGTTTCAGAAAAATGTTTGGACTTTTTCTTGGATAATTTAGTGTTCAGACCATTTATGTTCTGCTTAGATAGGTAGATTGATGTGAGTACATTCTGATTCCTTCCTTGGAAAGTGAAAATAATAGTATGTACTTTAATGGGCTGATTGTGAAGATTAAATGAGATATTGATATTAACTGCTTTGCACCATGGCTACATACACTAGAATAGTCCCAGATTGTTTCTGTTATTGCCATTGTAATAGTGGGAATGCCTTAAGTGAGTGTTCTTTTCCTCTCATTTTTACTTTTTGGTACTCTAAGACATCTCTTAGACATAGAATGTGAACCTCACTAGCAACTCCTAGGACGTTGCTGAAGATGCAAGGCCTCATGCTGTATTTTACGTTTCCAGACCTTTATATCTTTTTATTCAAGAGCTATTTGAAGTGAAGGATGCTTTATTGTAAGAGTTATTGACAGTGGGAAAATGTGTATTCTTTTGTGTTTTATTTTGTCTTCTGAAACTAGGTCTTGCTTTTTAGCTCAGGTTGCCCTAGAACTTGTGATTCTCCTGCCCCAATATCCCTACTGCTGAGATTATACTTGTGTTCTCTTGCTCTCTTTTTCTAAGATCTCACTTTCTAATATGTAATGTTGGATAATTATAGGGAGATGTAATCTGCTTTTCAGTAGATTGTTCCTCAAGTGTTAAATGTATGGTTCAAAGCTTCTGTTTGTGTGCTCATTTTTTCTAATATCTAATTGTTCTATCCTTTACTGAGAATGGGATATTGAAATCTCACTGAGTCTGGTTATGAGTTTATCCATATATCTTTCAGCTTTACTCTTCCTTTGCAGAATTGTTTTGGCTATTCTTACTCTTCATATTAAGTTAGAATCAGCTTGTTGTTATCCTCAAAAAGATTGGTAGGATTATAATTTTATTTTACATCATCTATCATCTATCTTTGTACCACTATACCTCTTCAAAAATAAACAAATGAATAAGCAGGGTTTTCAAGAACTTAGGCCTATGAAAGAAAAAAATTCTACATATTTTTTTTAAATTTTCTTTAAAAACTACTCAAAGGCTTGCACAGACATCTTAGAGTTTACAGGTTATCTTAATATGTTATATGATAAAATATTTTTTAAAATTATGCATCTCTAGTTTTAGTTTAAAAATAGAATGTCATAAATGCTTTCTCAGTTTTTTACTGCTGTAAAGAGACACTGACCAAAGCAACTCTTACAAAAGAAAGCATTTAGTTGGGGGCTTTCTTACAGTTTCAGAGGCTTTGTCCATTATCATGGTGGGTGTGTGGTGGCAAGCAGGCATGGTTCTGGAGAAGTAGTTGAGAGCTACATTCTTATCAGCAAGCTGATAGAGAGCCTCAGCCTGGATCTTTGAAACCGCAGTGCCCACCCACTTCTACACAATTCCTCCAACAAAGCCAAACCTCCTAATTTTTAAATTTTTTCAAGCTCTTACACTTCCTAATGACTAAGTATCAAATATATGAGCCTATTAGGGGCACATTCTTATTCATTCAAACTACTACAAATGCCAAACTTTATCCTGTTCTAAATGCCTTATTCTACTTTGGATGTCTCATAAATACTAATTAAAAAGTAATTGCTTTTTCTAATAAAAACGAAACTCAAGATACCTATTATAACTTAAACTTTAAGAGTTTAATTTTGGTTAAGAAAATAAGCCATTAATGTAGTTTACCTGTGTTTATAACCTATATATGTAAGATGCTGTATGTTTTCTGTGTTTTAGATACAGTCTCCTGAGCTGTCATTTTAAAGTTAGCTTTTAAAATTATTTTTGAAATTTTATAATAACAATAACAATGTTCATATTAAAATATATATAAAAGTTTTTTTTAAGAAGTGAATAAAGCTTTAAACTAAAAATAGCTAAAGGCTTTAAAGTTTTTAAAGGTAAATTCAATATCTTGAGATAAAATTAATGCTTTACTTTCTACATAGTGTATTTACAAGCACTGATTTGTTCTTAAGTATGTTTACCAAAACCCACCTTCTAACGATATTTTATTATAATTGAACTTTTTAGATAATTTTGCAGTTAAGTTTTTTGAAAGTAAAAGTGGATTTCTTTTTTTTTTTTTACAAACTGTATACTTTCCTTTCTTTTTCTAATTATAATGTTATGAGAATTTGCAATACCTGGATGAATGAAATTGGCCCATCCTCACTTTCATTAATATTTTAATAGGAAATTATTTAGTCTCTAGCCGTTAACTGTGATTTTAGCTGCTTTACCTAGATGTCCTTTATTAGCTTTCAATAAGATTGAAACTTTTAAGTAGGAATATTTTTAATTATTTTATTCAATTCTTCCTATCATTTCATATTTTTTTGGATAGGATCTTTTTTCCATGCTTTGTTCTGACTTCCTCAGATTTCATATATATGTACTATTTCTATTTTTATTTCTTTATCTGTTTTATTAAGCATATTAAATATATACTATGACAGAGAATTCCAAAACTTACAGCCTTTTCATGTCTGTAGTTTTGACAATTTTTTTCATGGTACATTATTTCCTATGTATTTGCTGAATTATGTTTATTCTATTGATAATGTTGATGCAAAATAAGAGATAATATTTTCTAGAGCCAAATTTGAGTGACATGGCCCAGGAACACAGATTGAAGTTAATATAAATTCTGTTTTCCAAGGTGGAAACAGCTATTTTAAGCTTCATGAAGTTTTGTAGTTTTACAGAACAAAAGTTATCATGAATCAAGACAGTTTACAAACACATTGGTGTGCTTATCAGAGAGGCAATTACTACTGCAAGATGGCCTTCGATGCTATCCGAAAGCATTCTTAGCTCCTAGGTTTGCAGAAGCTAGTGATCTGCTGAGTTGATAGAATTCAAAACGTTTTTGTTTATTTGTGACAGGATGTTAGGTCAGACACAGAGGTAGACAAAGATGGCTATTTAGGAGGGATGTAAAGCTAGCCTGAGATAAGGTAATTAGCCTCTGGACCTGCAACATTCTCACTGTGAACAGGATACAGGGCCCAACGATAAACACAGTGACCAGAGTTTCAGAGAAGGCAGATTATGTGCTTTATGCTTAAGCTTTTGTAACTAAGGATAGCGAAGGAAGAAACTGGTTCCCTTAGAGACAGACAGGAAGTGTAAGTTGTTTTCCTTAGATACGCTGTTTTTGATACTTAAGGTTCTCTTGTCTCTTTCTGCAAGCCACCTTATTTTGAGGGTAGCTATTGTCTGAGTCAGGTACTTCTGTAATCTCCAATTAACTGGCTCAGTTTAGGGCCTTGCCTTTTGTGGGGGGAGCGGGGAGGAATCCTTTACCCACTTCTAATCCTATACAAAATTCAGCTTAGTTTAAAACTTTTGGGTAAGATCTGAATTTTAGAAGATAAAGTAGGGAAAACTAAGATATTGACAAATGCAAGAACTTTCTGTCAAGGACTGTAATTGTTCAAGAAATAATGTTAACAGTTGAAAACTGGGATTTCTTAAAACAAAAAATAAAACAACAATAAGCCTCATAACAAAGTAAACCACGAATCATTTGAGGACCCAGCCTGTACAGTGGGAGAAAAAATCTTATTTAGCTACTTATCTGGAATAGGATTGATATATAAAATATAGAAAGGACTCAAAATCACAAGCAAGGTATCAAAAAAAACCTAATCAATAAATGGGCTAATGGAATGCGTTCACAAAAAGTGAAATACAAATAGCTAATAAACATAGGGGAAAAAAGTTCAACCTCACTAGCTATCAGAAAAATGCAAATTAAAGCCTCATGCAGTTCTATCGCACCCTAGTTAGTAGAATGGCAGTCATTAAGAAAACATATCAAATAGTGCTGGTAAGTATACAGAAAAAAAAAACCCTTATATACTGCTTGTCAGCATGAAAATTAGTCTAGCCACTATAAAAAATTTCTATAAAGGATCCTCAAATAAAAAAATAAAAACTAGAACTAACATACGATTTAGCTATATTATTCATAGAAAGTTTACTCAACGACTCTGAGTCAACATAGCAGAGATAGATGCACATCAGTTTTTCTTGCAACACTGTTTAGAAGAGCTAAGTTATGGTACCATCTCAGGTGTCTGTTATAGAGTAATGTATAAAGACAGTGTGATGTGGAATTTTATTCTGTTTTCCAGAAAGCTAATGCCACTAGATGTTATAACTAAATGAATTAATAGGTTAATATCCGAAAGGCAAATAGCACATATACTGATTAGTTTTAACTGTGATTTCATGTAACCGAGAATCCGTGAAGAGAATCTGATGAGGAATCATTGAGATCAGGTTGGGCTGTGGACAAAGTCCACGGATGATTGTCTTGATTGTTAATTGATATAGGAAGGCCCAGTCCATTGTGAACAACACCGTTTCCTGGACAGAGAGTTTTGAATGGTATAAGAGAAAAGTAATTAAAAGCAATCAAGGAGCTACATCTATAATCTCTATGCTCTTGACTATAGATATGATGTTCCTCGTTTGACTTACATGTAATAATGGGATTATTATAACCTGGAAGTATGGGCCTATGTTACTTTTCAGCAAGCTGTTTTATCACAACAACAGAAAGGGAACAACAGCAATGTATTTCTGGATTCTAGGTTCTATATACTTATATAAAATAATGTATGTATATATGAGAGGAAAAATAACTTGACTATGGGAAAAGTACTATTGAGAAGAGGGAGGCAGGCAAAATGAAGGTATTGTGGTATGGCAGCTGTGGTGGTCTGAATGAGAATGGCACCCATAGGCTCATATATTTACATGTTTGTTTCCCAGTTAGTGGGATGTTTGAGAAGGAGTAGGATGGAGGAGTTTGTTACTTGGGGTAGACTTTAAGGTTTCAAAGCCCATGCCAGACCCCTCACTCTCTCTGCCTGCTGTCTGTAGGTCAGGATGTAAGCTCTCAATTGCTTTTCAAGTACCATGCCTTCCTGCCGCCATGCTTCCCATCATAATGGTCATGGACTCATCCTGTTTTATTTAGAATGGTATTGCTGGGAATAG
>JAQHUG010000575.1:65110-76970 GCA_028555095.1 Dicrostonyx torquatus | reverse complement strand
TACATAAGTGACCCCAAAATCTCTACCATAGAACTCCTACAGCTGACAAATACCTTCAGTGATATAGCCATATCACTCCTGTCTCCACCTACCAAGTGCTGGGATTAAAGGCATGGGATCCCAACTACTGGGATAACTTTAGTGTAGTGTGAGCTTTGTTTCTTTTAGACAATTCAATCTTGTGTAGCCCAGGGTGGCCTTAAACTAACAGAGATCCCTCTGCCTCTGTCTCCTGAGACTTGGAATTAAAGGTGTGTGTCACCACTGCCTGGCCTTAAGTAGCTTAACTCTGCACTCTGATCTTTATGCAAGTTTTATTTGTTAAAACACAAAATATCACCACACGTTACTCTCCAAATATATACATTTTGTTCCAAAGTTTTGAAAATACCAAAAAATAGCTAATTTTTTTTTTAAAAAAGGCTTTCCAGTTTCATTCTCTATAAAGGTTATGACTTCAGTGATGAAGTTGATTTCCATAGTGGTTTAAACTGGTGCTTTTCAGCAGTCTTCCTACAGCTTAGTTTGCACACCAATGACCTCTCAAAGCTGCCAAAATGTACTCTGACTCCATCTTTTGTATTTCATAATACCTAGTGATACCCAGTCACTTTTAGATTCTCTGCCTTCTGAAAAATAATGTTTTTCTTTTTAAGCAAGTTGATAATATGGAAGTGTCACCCAGTGCAGGCAAATTACTACTGTTGAAGTGGACATCGATGGGCAAATGTGCAGTTGAGAAAACTGGCTAGAGTTAGGAAGTCATGTGAGAAAAGCTGTTAACTAAATGAGGTATTGTCAGATCTGATAGGTTATCTTGAATTCCCTTTTGCCTCAATGAAATTTTTTCCTTTTTAGGAAAAATGAAAAGCCTATGAAATATTGTACTTTTTATTTGTGAAAACATCTGTTTGGATTGTATTTTCTTTTAAACTCCATTCCCTCTTTTAATGTCACATTTTAATTTTTTATTTTGAATGGCATATACAAGGAAAAATTCTTTATTTTTCTATAAGGAAGCATTTAATTAGGGTCTCATTTACAATTTTAGAGGCTGAGTTGCTGACTGCTATGGTGGGGAAGATAGCAGCAGGCAGGTAAGCTGGCACTGGAGCAGTACCTGAGCTATTTCATCTTATCTGCAAGTTAGAGAAGGTGTCAAAAATAAGGCCTGGTATGAAATTTTGAGACCTCAAAACCCACCCTCTGAGACACAGCTCCTCTATTGGCAGAGGCTGCTTGTTCATTCCCAGGTACCCAGACCCAAAATATCACACAGAAACCATATTATTTAAAATACTGCTTGGCCAATAGCTTAAGCATATTGCTAGCTAGCTCTTATTTCTTAAATTAACCCATTTCCATTATTTTATGAATTATTAGTTATTATTGTTGTTGTTTACTGGCAAGGTTCTGGCACATCTGTCTCCAGCAGCAGCTACATGGCTTCTTACTGTCTCTGCCTTCTTTCTTCCAGCATTCAGTTTAGTTTTCCCACCTAGCTCTACTCTGCCCTATCACAGGCCAAGGAAGCTTCTTTATTCATTATCTAATAAATGCAACACATATACAGAAGGACTTCCCATATCACTCCCCCACCAAGACCACACCCCCTAATTCTTCCTAAGTAGTCCATTATCTGCAAAACTATTCAATTATGAGTCTGTGTGAGCCATTTTTAATCAAATCACCACAGGTAATATTTGAGTTCCTTCATGACATAGGCTTAGTGGGACCACTTTATATTTTCTCATCCCTAGAGCAGACCTTTTATCCTTTATTCTAAGAATATTTACTGAGAAGATTTTATATTGTGTGCAAAGCTACATGGAAGCTGTTAAAAGAAGATGGATTCATACATTTTTCAGGATCTTTACAACCATACTTTCCTCATTCTAATACACTGCCCATTCTTCATATTTATTTTTGTGAGACGAGACATGTCATTTTACCCTTTCTCCACAGTATTTCTTCTCTTACCATATAATATGCTAGCTTATTACTTCAACTGTGCATATTAATACCATTGTAGATGGTACTTACTTTTTATATACTAGAGAAACTTACTTCAGGTATTTTAATTTAAAAGATCCTATTTTTTACTTAGCAGAAAGTTTTACTCATTTCAGACCTTTACTTCACATCTGAAGAGGTCTTCATAGTAAAATTAGAACAGTAACATGTGCCACACTCAACAGAATATTGAATGGGAAATAGTGAATTGAAAAAAACAACATTTTCTAAAAAAAGAAAAGAAACTTGAGTGTGTGCTTTATTCTAGTTTATGCACACAGATAAATTTTTACTCCTAAATTCTTGTCAAGATCTGTAACTTAGGAAAGAGCCTATTTAAATGGAGACAATAGGGAAATGGTGATAAAGGAAATAGACACATAAAACATTTTAAGCTGGCTGGGGTAGTCATACCTGAATCTCAGTACTTGGGAGTCTGAAGCTGGAAGATTGAGAATTTCAGGTTAAAATAGGCTATATAATGATACTATATCCAAAAATTTGTATGATTTTGAAATTTATAAATACTTTAGTCCCACATGACAATAGGATAGATATAATTAAATTTTATTGTTATCCAGTCATTTCTTCTATAAACATGCACACACACGTATATATGCACACACAGGGTTTTCTGAAAATCATTATATAATGCAAAATTGTGTGGTAAGACAGCACAAGATACTTGGGCAAGTGAGTTTAGGGCCCCAAGACTCAAAAATTACTAGTAAAACCTCTTAAAAAGTGAAAAAATAAACTTAATAAAATTGGCAATGCAGTTTTGCATGTATTTGTAGATGGAAGTTTCTGACCTGCCCACTCCTGCAGCTTTTCAGTCCCAAGAAAACACACAGAGGCTTATATTAATTATAAACTGGTTGACCTATTAGCTCAGGCTTATTATTAACTAGCTTTTACAACTTAAATTAGCCCATAATTCTTATCTGTGTTTAGCCATATGGCTTGATACCTCAGTGAGGCATTCTCATCTTTCTTTCTCTGTGTCATGTTAAATGCTATAATACGTAGGGTGCTTCATTTGTAGCACCCTATTTTGAAAACACTGAAAGTATTACACAAAATGTATAACAGGTATGTAACAGTAGAGGGAGGTTAATGAATCTATGTAGAAAGCTGTAGTGTGTGTGTGTATGTGTATGTGTGTGTGTGTGTGTGTGTGTGTTGACAAACAAGTGGACAGTGGGAGCTGGCAGATGTGTGAGGCTTGAGGCTCAGGGCACACATTTTGTCTCTTAACCAGTTTTGCATTAAGTTGTAGTTTTCCACCTGTACCTCATGTCTGTCACTGTGATATTCACATTATGCGTGCATCATATCCAAGTTTGTCACATGCACTTAAACAAATTTGTGTATTCTAAAGAAGTGTTATAACAGAACTCTTTGCATGTTTCATGTCTTATTGGAGAAATAAAACTTTATTTTATTGCAATTCAGTTTCATGTACAGTAGGGGGGGTAGTAGGTTCATATTTTGTGTTGTACTGACCAGTGCTTTTCTTAGCTTTGCAGCTGCACATATGGCAAATTATTATCATTTTATGGCTACAGTTACAAGTAATTTGGTAGAGAATGACAGCTAAATTATGCAGTGTTGCTTTTATTTGTTTTAATTTTGTAATCTAAATATTTTTTTAATAAGAAAGCACAACCCAGAACAATTCTTAGCGGGAGAGTAACCTTTCTGTCACTTAGTGCCAGGCCACCAGTAGGCCTTGCATTTCACTTTTGTTGTTCTCTTATGAATTGTCACCATTGGGCATACCATTGTGGGATTGTGTATGTTTTAGGAAATGCATGTTTTTAGCTAAATTATTACTGGCTCCTGCTACTTAATAGAAAGAAGATTTAATATGAAGTTGAACTGATACATACATTTAAAACATCTCTCTCAATTTTTGAAGACAGAAGATGCCCACTTTTCACTCCAGGATGTAGCCCAACAATGATGCCTTACTCCCCATATGCAGTGGGTTTACCTCTACCCTCATCCCTCCATGAAAAAGTTTGAAATGTAGGTACTCACATGTGCCAGCACAAGGGTATTGAGTACCCATTTCTTTGAGACCTGGTGTATTATAAGGAAGTATTAGTTATTAACACCTAGCCCTTGTTGGAAAGATTATTTGCCCCGGGAACGATTTGCCTTGTGGCTGCAGTGTTTAAGTGCACAACTACTTTTGTTAGCGTGCTTCTCTTAGCTGTCGCTGTGACTTCTTCCTCACTGACACCTAGCAATTTTGTGGGATGTCCCGAAGCTTGAGAACTTAGCCCAGCACTCTGTAAATTTTTCCTATTCTAGAGCATAGACTGATGGGAAAGGTCTAGGTGATCTTTATTGGTGTTGAATGAAGTAATGTAGTGCTGAGACTCTTTATTATGTTCATATGAATTGTCCATATGCTTTATTTTGATCAGTGCAGTGACTCATTTATAATTTTGTTACTGCTTTTATGTCATTTTAAAACAATTTTGCAGTGGTATTATACTAGAGAACTAGGCATTGGGTGTTAGAAAAGCAGGCATTACTTTGATCTTTATGTTGGTAGAAGAAAATTTAAATTTTGATGTTATCCTTAATTTTATTAAATATGCTTTTTCTTTATTATATATAGATACTCTAACTTACTTATTTGTATTATACCATACATTATTTTGGGTTTATATCAAAGGGTAATCAAGTCAGGAATTAACCTTGAGATACCATTCTCCACTAAAGTGAATTTTATATTTCTTTCCAATGAAACTATTATTAGTACTTTATGAAGTGAGTTAATTTAATAATATATGGTGATTCTCTAAACAGGATATATAAACTTTTTGAACATCAACATTTTTAATTTATAGGTAAAAGAAACATTTTAATTTGAAATTGATGAGAGAAATTGAAGGTTTAAATGACTAGTGAATTGTCTTATTGCATTTTATAAAATCTATTTTGACATGTATGTTTGTAAACAGTACTAGATCATACTCCTACCACCATGGCATCTCATGTCATTCTGCTTTCTTGGGTAGTTAAGAAAAGGAATTTGGAGTCACTGGCATATATACTGAGTCTGAAACTACCGGAGAGTGAAAGATCATTTTTACTGATTTAACTGAATAGGCTTAAATTATAGGAGAGAATTTCTGCATTTGATGATGTGCACATGGAAATTTGATGATGTGCACATGGAAGGAAGCCAGTGAACGAGATTTAAGAACAGAACAGTGTGTAAGCAGAAGCAGCAGGAATGGCCAGCAGCTAAGAAAGGAGAGCAAAGTTCCTTTGAAGAAGGAGTCAGTGGTTAGCAAATAAGATAGAAATTGAAATCAAATTAATGCATTTTAAATTAGAATTGAATACTTTTCAAGATATGGTTTAAGTAGACTGGGGCTGACCACATGTTCAATTGGAAATGCTGAAATAGAGATTAGGCATGTGTGTTAATCTCTTCAGAATTTTAGTGATAATAGAAAGGAGAAGCATATTGACTATGTAAAAGGCAAGCACAATGAATTATTGTAGGTATTATTCATTTAAGAATTCCTTGATTCTTCCATGTTAGAAGGATATATTTGCTGAATATCCAAATCTAGATAGGCAGTTTTTCCCTTTCAGTACCTGAAAAAAACAACAAAAACAAAAAACATGCTGCTGTCTTCCAATGTCTGTCTTTTGTAATGAGACCCTTGTCATTGATCATTTTCCCTTTATTGGGTATGAATTCTGCCTTGCTCTCAAAATTATTTCTCTTTTCCCACCTCCACATTCTTTCCTCAAACTTCTGTCTTTTGCATTCAAAATTTGACAATGATGTTTCTTGACATGGATTTTTAGGAGTTAACTCTGTTCAGGGTTTGCTCAACTTCTGGAAAGGGGGAATGAATTTTCAACTGTTACATCTTTGAATGCTTTTTCATATGTGCTCTTCTTCTGGTGTGGAGTGGCACTCAGGTGAATCTTTTGTTATGTTGCCATAGTTCCTGTAGGCTATGTTTATTTTCTCTTTTCATCTGTTTTTCTCTCTGCTGTTCAGGGGGTATATTGTCTATTATATTTTCAACCTCATTAATTTTCCCATGTCTTTTATTCTATTGAGTCCATGCAGAGGGTATTTTATTTTGATTATTATATTTTTCAGTTTCTAATTTTCAATTTGATTCTTTTATATTGGCTGTTTCTTTTCTGAGGCATTCTAATTTTTCATTTGTTTGAAGTATACACATTGAAACATTTCAGGATGACCAGTTTAAAGTCCTTTGCAGGAAACAATAAAATTCTTATCTAACATATGGGTTATTTCAGTATTGATATCTGTTGATTTTCTTTTCTCATTGAATTCATATTTTCTTGGCTCTTGGTATGGCATATGATCAACTGTGTTATGGATTGAAGTATTATGTTATAGTCCTATTTAAATCCTCTTTTTTAGTATACCTTCTGATATCACACCAATGGGAAAGAAGAGGTTCTGCTTCATTGCACTGAGATTGGAGTGGAAGTTCAGGGTCCTTCCTATACATTCTTTGGCACATGGGAATAAGCACCTCATTATTGCTGGTGGGGATGTAAGCTTAATCACTTGTGGATACCTTTGCCACCTGATGAAGGCAGAGGATTTCCTGGTGACTTCCATTCTGCCTTTGGAACAGTAAACTTCTTCAGTTCCAGTTAGCTTCCTATCCTATTCTTGCAAACAGGGATACCTTATTAATGTTAAGTGGAGTGAAGCTTCTTTTTTCCCATGAAGCTTCCAGTGATGATCATAAGCACAGTGGAGGGAGTAAAAGTAGGGAATCAATTCCTGGCCTTCACTCCTTCTTCTTTTTTTTTCCCCTGATAATCTTTTATTACTTTTTAAATAATAGGAATCAAAATTTCCAATTCCTCCCCTCCTCCCACCTCCCTCCTGCTCTCCCACACACCCTCCCCTCCTGTCCTAAGAGAGTGCAGGGTACCCTGCCCTGTGGGAAGTCAAGGCCCTCCCCACTACATCTAGGCTTAGGAAGGTGTGCATCCAAATAGAATAGGATCCCAAAAAGGCAGTACATGCAGTAGAGACAAATCCCAGTGCCATTATCATTGGCTTCTCAGTCTGCCCTGATTGTCAGCCACATTCAGAGGGTCCAATTTGATCCCATGCTCATTCAGTCCCAGTCCAACTGGCTTTGGTGAGCTCTCATTAGATCAGGCACACCGTCTCAGTGGGTGGATCAACCCCTCATGGTCCTGACTTTCTTGGTCATATTCTCCCTCCTTTTGCTCTTCAACTGGACCTTGGAAGCTCAGTCCAGTGCTCCCATGTGGGTCTCTGTCTCTATCTCCATCTGTCACCAGACAAAGGTTCTATGTTGATATTCAAGATAGTCATCAGTCTGACTACTGGACAAGGCCAGTTCAGGCACTCTCTCCTCCACTGCCCAGGGTCCTTGCTGGGGACATCCCTGTGGACATCTGGGAACCCCTGTAGAGTAAGGCTTCTTTGGTCAACGTCTCTGTTTTTATGCCAATACTAAGCTGTTTTCATTACCTTATTTAGACCACTGCTCTTGCTCTGTTATTACTGCTATTTTTTCAGACATTGACCAATGGAATAGAATTGAAGACCCGGATATTAATCCACAAACCTATGAGCACCTGATTTTTGACAAAGAAGCTAAAATATACAATGGAAGAAAGAAAGCATCTTTAACAAATGATGCTGGCATAACTGGATGTCAACCTGTAGAAGAATGAAAATAGATCCATATCCTTCACTCCCTCTTCTGTGGAACCATGCCTGGGGAAAGAGGGTGGTGTGTGAGCTCCCTGAAGTCCCCAGAGGAGTTGCAGTCTTTTTCTATGGTATCTGGCCGAAGTAAAGCAATCTTAGCTGTTCTGCCTGGTTTCTCCTTTAATGATCAACCTTTTCTCTTGACTTTATCTGTATGAAGGCAGATACTCAGTACCAGATCAAGTGGTATTCCCAACATGAGAGTAGAGGCTAAGGTGGGTGATGGCAGTGGATTTTGGTGGACCAGAGAGAGAGTTCCAGTTACAATATCTTTTCATTTTGGCAGCCCGCTAGGCCATCTTGTCTGGTCTTTAGTATCTATCCCCATCCCCACCGCAGAGTTTTTACTATTTCATGTGCCACCATATTCATTCTATTCAGAGGCTTAATTTTCCTTTTCTATATGGTCCATTTTCATGTTAAGTCTTTATGCTGCAGGAAATGATCATTCCCCGTAGCCTCTTCAGCTGACTGGTTTAGTTGTTTAGGTTTCAATGGGATCCTACTCGATGCTGATGTAGGTCATTTGCAAGGGCTTCATTCTTCAGTACAGACTGTGGTAACTGGTTGCTCTCCTCACTTCTACATGGTGGTAAGCCATACTGCAGAATGCCTGTTTGTTTCATGCTTTGTTGTACACCTTTTCTCAGGTTTCATCTCTTATATCTAGTACATCCTTTTCAGTTACACAACCAAGATTCAGTTAAGTAAGTCCTTCCTTTAGTGAAGAAAACTTTTACTTAGATTTTCCTAAGATCTCATTCCAGGTACAGGATTAAAGTCTCACTGTGCTAGGGAGAAAGGAAATATGGGTCATTCTCAAATCTTGTAAAACCAAGAAAGAGATTTAAAAACTAAAGGTAAGACTATATATTTTTATATTCTGCTGTTTACAAAACACAAGTGGGGCTGGCTTACAGTTTCAGAGGTTTAGTCTTTTATCATCATGGTGGAAGCATGGCAGTCTGCAGGTGAGTATGATGCTGGAGAAGGAGCTGAGAGGTCTATATCCCAATTGGCAGGCATCTGGAAGTGAATGTCACACTGGACCTGGATTGACATTTGAGACCTCAAAACCCACCTCTTAGTGATGCACTTCTTCCAGAAAAGGCCTCCAATAAGGCCACACCTCCTAATAGTGCCATTCCCTATAAGCCTGTGGGGGTCATTTTTATTCAAAACACCACACTGCCACATGGCATGTATTTAATATCTATATTTCATGTCAAATACTGACATTAACCCATAGTCTGTGTAATTGTGCTTGCTTATTTTACAAAATAAAATTTGTATTCTGTGACTAGACATTCATCTATTATAAATATTATTGCCTATGGTAGCAGCTAGAATAAAAACTTTTTGTATTCATAATAGCTGTCACAAACACCTTGGGACCAAACAAATAATTTGTGTCTCTTAGAGTTTACACACACACACACATACACACAGACAACCAGAAATGTAAAACCACAGGAAGCCAACATAGATTGACATTAGAAACTATTACCTTATTTAGACCACTGTTCTTGCTCTGTTATTACTGCTATTTTTTCAGACGCTAAGTATTCAATAAGCTCTTGGAGTTAATGTATTCTATAAGCTTAATGGTCTGGCCTTTCACTGTGAGCCTGTCTTCTCCTATAAACCATTTTGGGCTCCTTTTTGTTAAAGGTTAATAACCAGAATAATGAAGCAGTTGGTTATTTATGCAGTTATGATTGGCAAAAGTTGTTAGAACAGGAATCTGCCCAGAAGCAATGATTAGGTTATGAAAATGTTAAGGAATATTGAAACTAGTTACAATTTTTGACATTTAAGAAATATTATCTGTATTCTTAATCATGATGATCTTGTGTAGAAGTATATGTATAGAATAATCCCATTGGACAGTAATTCTTATGCCAACAGCATACCTAAATAAGTGCTGAGAGGGAGATTCAGAAATGATCCGAGGGAAAGGGAGAAAATTAAGAAGGGAGAACATTAAGAAGCTGGGAGGCGCCTGACCTATGAAGTGGGACCTATCTGACTTAGTGGTTTTATCTTGAGCATTCTTCACATGCTAGGATCTGTGAGGATAAAAAAGGGGGAGAGCACAGCAGAAAATTCTTGGTGACAGTATTAGTGATGTGATTATTAATATGCAAAACAAAATAAAAATTCAAACTATAATCCCTTTATGCTTAATAGAGTTAGGAATTCAATATATAAAATAGGCACTAATCATTAAGATAATGTTTACATAAAAATCTGACATTTTCAAGTGTACAAATAAATGACATTTTCCTGAGTAACAACACCACCATCATCTCACTCCAAAACCCTGTCCCAAACCTGCACCCATTTCCCCAGTTCCTCTCCTCCAGTCTTAGCACCACCAATCTACTTCCTTGTCTGACTTGCCTAGTCTTGACTTCTCATAAAAATTATGCTTATGATATATACTCTTTGGGTTAAATACTCTTTTTCATGACATAATATTTTCAAGGTTTGTAGCATGTAACAATTCCTCATTTATTTATGATCAAAAGATGTTCTATTTTATAGATACTGGTCTATTGATAAATTGATGGACATTAAGCTTCTTGTTGCTTCTAAACTACTAAAAGCAGGGCTGCTCTAAAGATGCCATGTATGAGTTTTTGTTTAGGCTTTTTATATTTCTTTCTTGGAAAATGAGATATATTGTATTATGTAGTAAATTCACACTTAAAAATACTACTAATTTTTTTCCAAAGTAACAGTACATTTACATGCCTGTTAGATAGACTGGAAGATTCCACTAGAGCATATCCTTGTTAGACTTGCCTTCATGAGTCTTTGATTAAGGCTGTCCTACTGGATATAAAGTCCTTTCTCCTAGTGTGTTTGATTTACCTTTCTCTCCAATAACCAGTTGTGGTTTGCACCTTTTACTTCTTGGTCATGTATGTATTTCCTTTTGTAGATTGCCTCAGCCTTGGACAGTTTTTTAAAATTAGATTAATATTATTTATGTTGAGTTATAGGAGCTGTTTATATATTCTAAATATTCTTTACCATATATACAATATCAACATGTTTCATTTTGAAGCATTTGTTTTTGCAGTTTCTTAATTCAAGGTCACAAAGAAGCACTTGTATGATTTCTTCTGAGATTGTTATAGTTTTTTCTTTTATTGATTTTTATTGAGCTCTACACCCCTTTTCTGTTTAAATAAAAAGGAATGTTTTAACTTTAACATAGTAAAATTACATATAACAGGTATCAAGCACGAATTACAGTTACAATATTTCTATTTATCTTTTATCATGTCTAAGGAAAACTATACCTATCTTTTCTTCAACTCCATCAAAAACTCCAGAAGGATATAATATTACCTAAGTAAACAGAAAGTACACCGTAAGCAATTTCCAAAACTGTAGAATTGACAAAGACATCTTGCTGCCTGGACACTCACCTAAAGTTCTTCTGTATCGTTGGGGCATCCATTGTCAGCCTACAGGCCCATAGTATCCGGCAGACTTTTTCATGAAGCAGGAAATTTCAAAGACAGTTTAGTCACTTTCTTTTGTGTCCTGCAGAATGTCTCACAGACTCTTTCATGTAGCAGGAACCCCAAAGGATAATCTCACCTGTAGGCAAGTTCAGCAGTCCATTCTCTGCAGGTCCTGCATGACCAGTGAAGCAGTCCAGGCAAGAGCAGCTTCTTGCCCAAATGGCTACCCAACTTCATAACAAGCCTCTTCAATGCCCATAATCCTTTTGAAGTAGCTTGGTGCTGCCAGGAGAAGATGTGTCTCATTGTCATGAAAAGTCTTAAATCCTTAAACATTTTAAATGTCATATTCTAAAAGTCTCTGAAAGTTTTAAAGAATACCTTTCTAACTGAAATATATCTCTATACATCTAGAAAATCTAACTAACATGACTACAAGCTTGACTATTATAGATGACTATCTATTAACCTTTATTTCTTAATTATACATTACATTTTTAAAAATGAGCTACATAAACACAATACCTTAATCAAGATCAGAAATATATATACATATAACAAAATTGACCTTAAATTTTTATCAATAAACCAA
>JAQHUG010000575.1:14628-41857 GCA_028555095.1 Dicrostonyx torquatus | reverse complement strand
GGGGAATGTTTAGAGGGTAATATGATCAGAATGCAGGAAAGCTTCATATCCATATAATCCACATGTGCATTCTATAATTTCTCTTCCACAAAAGTCAATTCTCTTTCAGCTTCTGCTAATTCCTCGGACTATGTAAGTTCTTGTCACCTTCCAAGCTTTTGAACAAACTAGTTCATCAGGCTTTATCCCTAAGTGGACCATAGATAGGAAATGTCTCGTTGCAATTTTTGAAAGTCATTAAGAGGCTACAATCAATGTCTTTTAATTTGCACCTTTGGGGGTCTAATTTTTTAAACCTATTTTATATCCTAAATAATTAATAGATTTTCCTTTTTGTATGTTTCAGGAGCAATTTGTAATCGCCAACAAGGAAAAATTTTCTTGACTTCTTCAAACATTCTTTCTGAAGTATTGACATTTGATATTTACAGCTAGTAAGATACCATCCATGTAATGATAAACTATAGATTGAGGAAATTGTTTACATATCATTTCCAATGGCTGACGTACAAAATTTTGACACAGGGTTAGGCTATTTAACTTTCCCTGTGGGAGAAACTTCCATTGATATCTCCTAGCAGGCTGAGAATTAGAAGGCACTATAAAGGCAAATTTTTCTCTGTCTTTTTCTTGTAAGGTTATAGTGAATAAACAATGTTTTGAATCAATATAATTATGAGGTCATCTTTTAGGTAATAAAGAAGGCAAAGGAATTCTAGACTGTAGAGCACCCATTGACTAGATCACCTTTTTAGCACCTCTTAAATCTGTTACCATTCTCCACTTCCCAGATTTCTTTTTAGTAACAAATAAAGGAGAGTGCCAAGGGCTGGTTGACTCTTCAATATGCTGAGTATTTAGCTGCTCTTGTGCCAGCTGTTCTAAGGCATGCCATTTCTGTGTTATTAGAGGCCATTGTGCAACCCATATAGGTTTTTCTGTCAACCATTTCAAAGGTAGGGCTGTTTATGCCTTTGAAACATCAACAGCTGTTGTATCCTGTTCTTGTACAACCTGAATGGCTGGTGACTATTCTTTATAATATTTTTTCCCAGAAACATATGTTAATTTATGTTTTGTTTCTAAATTTGGGGAAATGTTAATCTGCATGTTCCATTGCTGTAACAAGTCATGTCCCCACAAATCCATTGCTGTGTTAGCCACATATACTTTTAATATCCCTCTTTGTCCTTCTAGCCCTATATATTTGACCCATCTTGCACTCTTCTTTGTCTGAGATAAAGTTCTGATCCCTAAAACTGATCATTTACCTCCTGAAGAGGCCAATTTATTTGCCAAGATTCTGGTGAAATTATTGTGACATCCACATCTGTGTCTACTAGACCTTCAGTGAGAATGTCATTTATTTGTATTTTAAATTTTGGTCTTTGTTCATTTATAGAAGTTTGCCAAAAACTTGCTTTATGGTTTTTCCTGAATTTTTTTATTCTCTCTTCTTTAGATGTTCTATCCTCCAGAGCAATATGGCCTCTTAAATTAGACATTAGGTTCTTTAATTGCTCTGAGAAAGAGTTTCTTCCAAAATGACAGGAAACAACTAAACCGGATTTGGCAAAGGGGCCTGCAGGAGGCCGCTCAAGGTGTTTCCCTGACCACAAAAGATTGCCTTGACTGCCCCTTGTTGTTCTACATTCATTAGCCCAATGCCTGCATTTGCCAAACCTTCTGCATAATCAAGAAGGGAGGGGCATTTTGTTTAGATTATGCTTATCAAAAACAATGTTTCTAAGAATGCCCTGTTTAAATTTCCTATTAAGGTGACTTTGTCATAATTGAAACATTTAATATTTTGATTTTTCTTCAAACCTGTGGAAATCACCTCACCTATCTAAGCATCATTATAGTCATGAGATTCAATATTGATTGTATCTCAGATCCATTCCTCCAAGGGTGCTGACCTTGCCTTTAAAGGCCTAATTATCCTTTTACATTGAGAATTAGCATTTTCAAAAGCCAGCAATTCAATTATTATTTGTCTAGGCTCTGAATTTGTTATCATTCTATTTACTACTGATGTTAGTCTTTATAGGAAATCATTGAAGGTTTCTTTTGGGCCCTGCTTGACCATAGTAACTTTCTTTCCGATTTCTTCAATTCTGTCCCAAGCATTCAAAGCTGCTGCATGGCATAAAGTCAGAGTATGGTCTTCATATAGGGATTGCCTTTCTATATTAGCATAACTCTTCCATGAAGTTGATCTTGGGAGATTTCCATACCTCCGGCTCTACTCCATTATTCAGTGGTCTTAGCCTCTTCTTTGGGTCCTCCATTGTTATTGTGGACCAGGCTCCAGGACTGCTGTAACCAAGTCTCTCCAGTCTTGAGGGATAATTCTATTACAAGTTGACCAAGATTTTAAAGTCTGCTTCACAAATGGCGAATGCATGCCATATGAGACTATCAGCTCCTTGAATCTCCTTAAATCTAACATTGCTGCAGGAGTTCATTCAGCTCTTAAAGAATCTTGAGGATATCTATCATTTGGCAATTCCTGTAAGGTTACTGGATATATTAAGATTGGTTGTTTGAAAACCTTAGGCTGTTCCTCTCTAACCTTAAAATGCAATGCTGAAATTGTTTCTCCTTTAAATTCTTTTTGGGTTTGAATATCTCTATGATTTGTTTTATTAAGTTTTTCTAAGGCCTGTATCTTGTGCTTATATCATGTAACTTTTTAGAAGATAAACCAAGGATTATCAAGATGATAATTAACATGATGCCAATCCCAGTTAAGTTTATTATCCCTTCATTTAATTGTTCCATTTTTAAATCATTCATTACATAGTCATACAGAGACCTAACTCACTCCATCATAACAGTGTTTCCCATTTTTAACATAGGAAAAAAACCTCTCTTTTCTATTTAATTTCTCCCATTAAGAATTCTCAATTTTCTCAACAAATCTATCAGTGATGGCAATGAAGATGTGAGGCTGACTGTTGTTGCTTAGAACAATAGAAGCCTGACTAGATTTCAAGGCAGCTACCTAGTTTGACACCAGCCCGAGAAGGGGGTACAGGGTAATACCATCAGGAGAGAAATTAAACCTAGCTAGTTGGCCAGTGACTCCAGCCACATGTAGCTCTGGCCTATTCCAATGGCTGCCGTTTGCTATTCACAGCTTTCCTTTTTAAGATGCTGTTTGTCCGTGTTGTTGCCTCTTCCTAGTAAAATAGCTTATGTTAGGTTAGATAACTGGTCCAATATATTTATATCATGCACACTGTCCAGAACTTCTGATTCTAAAGCCTATTCTTTGCCACTTTTCACCTTCTTAGACTCTTGCTTATTTTCATAATGGCAGCAATAACAGTGACAGCTTGTGCTTACACAGCATTTACTCTGTACCAAATACTATTTTAGGTTCTTGCATACATTGACATGTTTAATTCTCACCTTAACTTTATAAAATAGGCACCATTATTACCCTCTTCTGTGGAGGTCAAAGCGATAAAATAACTTGCTCAGAGTCAATTACTTACAGCTGTAATGAGGGGGACCCGGCTTCTAACAGAGTGCAAGGTTGTTACTGGAGCAGATGAAAATGTCTGTATTTGTCTTAGCTGTTTGCTATTTTTTTGAAAAGGCTTTAAACTTAACAAACAGTAAATAACTGTTTAGGTTCCATTTCTTTGAATCTCTGAGATGTTTTTGAAACACTAAACATCTTCTGACAGCTTAGGTTTCTGTTGCTAGACAAGAAATAGCTAATAAAATGGTATAGGGGATCTCACACAGATCTCTGTGAGTTTGAGGCCAGCCTGGTCTACAAGAGCTATTCCAGGACAGACTCCAAAGCTAAAGACTCCAGAGAAACCCTGTCTTGAAAAACTAAAAAACCAAAAAAGAAAAAAAAAAGAAAGAATATAAACTTTTTGAGATGTCTCCAGTTTTCCTGTACTCCCTACATTTTAAGCAAGTTCTTAAACTTAATAAGTAGATTATGTAAACATTTTGCTCAGTTTCAGTTTTTTTCTAATTTTAAAGTAATCTGTAAATTTTTCTTCATTTTACGAATCCTGTTTTTTAGTGGCGTTCAGGTAGAAAGGTTTACACTCACTTGTCCTTCTTCCTTGCTCAGGCCTATCAGGCCTACCTCATGGCGAGCAGTCCCCACCAGCAGCTGTTGCTTGTGCTGTCTCTGATATGACTCATGACAATATTCGAGAGATTAGTGTCTGAGAAGCAGTGAGAAGTGCTGAGTTAGTAATGCCTGTTTATTTGCAAAACATTCCTAAGAGCAGCCTCTATTGCTGGAATTTTCCCATCTTTCTCTTCATCGCTGGACTCTCTTTTCCAGTTCTACAGATTACTTTCCATCTCTAATGCTGTAAAGTTCTCAAGAAAGAATGCCTGTTCCAGAGCAATGATCTAGCAATCTGCTTTAAATAGAAATACCCTTTTGTCTTGACTGCTTTACAGTGGGGCCTCAAATTGTGTCTCATCTGGAAAATTACATGGAGATTTAACCAGTAGTAGCCATAATTCAGTTTCTTGAGCCAGTCATCACTTCCTTCTGACATTGTTTGCAGTCATCAAAGATACGCAGAGTACATACTGAGAAGGCATGGGATATTTGTAAGATTGGCATTTTTTATTAGTTTTGTGTTAGTCTAAGGAGAACACCTGAGATGACTTGTGCTTTTCTCTTCGGGTATGTCCGCAGTAAACTAACATTCAAGGACAAATGAGTTAGAGACTTTGGTCTCTACTGGCATATCAAATATCTAACCTTTATGTCACAGGTGGCCAAAGAAAGACACTATGTTTAAAAAATAGAAAAGGATAGTCAGTTCCTGGTGAGGGGGGCAACCTCAGTCTCCAGAAGGTAACTTCTTAAAAAGTCTTAAGACATAAATGAGGGCAAAATTTCTTTTGTAAAATTATAGGAATATTTTCAAGGATACATTTTAGGAATTTGTGGGTCTGCTCAACACCATCAGGACCAAGCAGGTAGAGATGGACACACACTTACCTGCCCATAACCATTTTCCCAGATGGGGAGAAGAAACTATGGACAATCAGGCACCGTTATGGTAAGCAAATACATGGTGGGGTATGGGAAAGAAAGAGAGAGAGAGAACATGGGGGCCGTGTCTTATGCCCATTGGAGAGAGGCTGATCTGAAGAGGCGAAGGTGGTGAGGAATGGGCTGAGAGGGGAGGCCTGCTTGCCAACCGGGGCAAGGTGACATCTGATCCTGGGTTGCTGCCTAGGGTCATATTTGGATTTGTGGTCCTGCTACAGCTGTGGTCTGTATTGATGTCTATGGCTGCTATTACCACTGAAGGCCATAAGGATGCCCAGGGTTTGGACCACCACATGTAGTCACATTGGTGCCGGTGTCATCCCAATCTGAGTAGACTGAACTGCCACCCAGGGCCATGGAAATGTCCATGCTTGAGCTGCAACCAAGGGCCATGTCTGGGTCTGTGGCCCTACCACAACCAAGGTCTGTGTTGATAATCCATGGCACCTGTTACCACCAAGGGTTTTGTAGATGCCTTAGGGTCTGGGCTGCCACCTGAGGCCATATTTGTGTCCAGGAGCCACCCTGAAGCAGGGATAATGCTGATCTGAGTGCCCTGCACTGCCACCCAGGACCATACTGACATCCGGGCCTGGGCTACTGCCTAGGAGCATGTCTGGGACCATGGTCCTATTGTAGTGGGGTCTATGTTTATGTCCATGGCCTGTGTTGCCACCAAAGGCCACACATTCTGGGCTGCCACCATGGTCCTTGCCACACTGGGGACCGAGAGACATGCCATGCCTGGGGCCATTTTGATCTGAGTGGCCTGAACTGCCACCTATGGCCGTGGTGTCAACCAGCCTGAGCTTCTGTTGAGGGCCATGTCTGGGTCCATGGCCCTACTGCAATCTGTGTCAATGTCAAAGGCTCCTGTTAGCACTGAAGGCTGTGCCGATGACTGGGATGTGAGTCAACACCCGAGGCCATGTTGGTGTCTGAGGATCATGCTGCAGCTGAGTCTATACAGGTCAGGGTATCCTTCACTGCCACCTGGGGCTGTGGTGACACTGGGCCCTAGTTCCAGCCTTGGGGCATATCCCAGTCCATGTCCCTACCACAGCCAGGGTCTGTGTTGTTATTTATGTCTTCTGGAACCATCAAAGGTGGTTCCTGAGATCTGGGCAGCCACCTGCTACCATGTTGTTTTCCAAGGGCCACCTTGTAGCCAGTACAATGATGATCTGAGTAGCCTGTGTAGCTACTCATGGTCATGTTGTCATCTAGGCCCAAGCAGGTGCCAAGAGCCATGTCTGGGTTCATGGCCCTACTGTAGCCAGGGATCTGCTTCGATGTCTGTAAACAGGTTACCACTGCAGGCAGTGCAGATGCTCGGGGTCTAGGCAGCCACCTGAGGTCATCTTGGAGTCCAGGGTCATCTTGGAGTCCATGCTACCCAGTCTATGCCAATTTGGAGGCTTGCACTGCTACTTTGAGCCATGGTGACATTTAGGCCCAAGCTGCTACTGATGTCCATGTCTGGGTCTGTAGGGTCCTGCCATAGCTGGGGTCTGTGTTGATGTCATCGTTTGTGTTACCATGGGGTCCATGCAAATCATGTGTTGAAATGTGAGGACCATGCTGAGGTGGCCCTTCCCTTCCCTCCTCCACTGGAGAGCAACTCTGCCCCTAATAGAGCTGCCCCCGCAACACATACTTTTAGGAAAGCTGGCCCCATCTCTCACAATGGGCATAGGAGAGCTGGCTCTGCCCCTTACTTGAGGGGTTGGTCCCAGCAACCCAGTCAGAACAACTCCTCAATCTCCCAGACACACATCCAGGGCTTTGAGGGGGCATTCCCCACATCTGCCCTCTCTATGACCTGCTGTAGCTTGTGAAAGGACTAGCCCTACAAAACCATAGCCACAGGATCTCCATGACTCAGGCAACAGACATATATCCAAGAGAAGCTTCGGTGAGGATCCTGAACAACACATTACACAATGAACATTTGCGAGTAAAGCTGTTTGGACAAAAATGTCTACTGCATAATACACAGCAGCTCCCAATGCCTCCAAGACAAAAAAGAGGTGATAGAAAGGTGGGAAAGATGCAGGACTGAAGTGGCTTTTAATTTATTTGTTTACTTGCTTGCATTAGTTATTTTTTTAAAATTTCTTACCTTAATTTTAGTTATTTTTTTTCCTTTTCCATTGTGGGGGACACTACAAGGGTGAAGGGCAGATACAGTGGGACTGGGAAATGAGTGGGATTGGGGTATATGATGTGAAATTCCCAAAGAATCAATAAAAAATTACATAACAAAAAGAGTAACAATTTAAAGAAAGAACAGAATACAAATATTTCCCCTTTGGCATGCTTTTTAAAAACCGGGTTAATTCTGTTTCCTAGGGAAAGTTGATTTTAGATTACTTTTAGGTTATGGTTTTCTACTGCCAACTAGGAGATATCCAAAAGTATGCAAAGCAGATCTCAAAACACAGAATAATCTGGCCAAATGCCAGGAGACAAAAGACAAAAACTCTGCTCAAAGGAACAGTGACTACGTCTTGGAGCTAAGCCGTCATTTTGTGACTATGGGGTGGGGATTCCATGTTGTAGTTGAGAGGTGGAAAATCCTACAGAACGGTGAAAGGAGTCCCTTATTGTGTTATTTTAGGGACCTTCAAGCAAGACAGAACAAACACAATTTGTTTAACCTAGTGCGTTCTTCTTCCTCTACATTGTTGGTGATATCTTTTACTGTTAATTTTGAAACTGCAATAATATGTCCATTATGGTGTCAAGATTTAGTCACTAAAACATTCATTATATCTGCAGTTATTTTAGATTATGCAGAGACTTAATGGACAGCTTAGCTCTCCATTGTGGGTCGATTAAAGGAAAATGAAGAAGGTAAGCCATACATACACTTGGAAGACTAAGAGACAGTACTAAGTTGGTGCTTTGAAATCCCTTCCTAATTGTGGGAGAAATATGAAAGCTAAAATGTTACTCACCTTCGAACTTGTGTAATACTGATCAATTATATATCACACTAAGTTTTCAGGAACTGCAAGAAAATCTAGAGTTCTGTTTAAAAGATAGATGACTACCTGACAACAACTGGGAAAAAAACAAACTAGAAAACCAAGCGTAGAAAAAGTCTGTAATAATCAAGTTGCCTGTTTTGTGACCTTTTTCTGAGAAAATGTTAACAAAAGTCTATTCAACCCCATTTATTTGCCAAAATAATAGCTTCTAGAGAAATTGCTAATCAACCTTAGTGAATTTTGGGAGATACCTATTGGACCATGGGTAACTCTATTATGATAAATTGATGACAACTCACAAACACTGCATTTCTGAAACTCTCTGCCTAATTTTCAGTTAGCTCCAGTGAAGATACTCACCTTCTCTATCAGTTGCTCCTGCTTAATGTAGTCATAAGGAGGGGCCTGGTGAGTCTGTGACTTTCTGCCCTTCTTGAGTCTTGTAAGTTGCCTTAGCTTCTTAAGTTTGGGAGTCTCCTTCCTCCTTCTAGGAGGGAGTATTTCAGTTTGGAAGGAGTAACTATCTTAGATTGCCTCCTTGTATCATGAAAATGGAATTGTATCCATACTTCTTTTAGCTGTTGTGGAGCATTGACACAGTCAAAAAATTAGATACCTGTAGGTGACCATTTGGAGAAGGAGCAAGCTTCGTGCACTTGTAAATCTGCACCTGTGAAAGCCTGATTCTTACTGCATTGTATATTAGTAAAGATACAGATTATACCCTAAGAGACTTACATCTAAGGAAGTAGTAAATATTATACTTGATCTCAAATTTAGCATGACTAAAGTTGATCTTTTGATTCCCTTCCCGAACCTGGGACTGCCTCATCCACTGAACTCAGTAACTGATATTTTTTCATGTTTCTCAGAAAAATGTGTACCTTGTGAGAGGCAGAGCCCAGCTGACACTGAGAAGTGGCCGCAAGAGACTCTGGAGTGTGATTTGTGGTCTCCCACTTGGTCTAGTTAAATGAAGGGTAAGATGGAGTAAGTCAAGCCTCCATCGTCAGCATAATATCTAAATTTTCATTAATAAGGGACTGTTTAAATAAATTATGGTATGTTATACAGAAACTAAAGGATTTCTTCAGGTAGTGGCTGTTCCATAAACCACAATATTTGAGTGTAGGTTAATAGTGATTATTTTAAATGTGAAATTCTTAAATCTAGTCTATGTCAAAGCCAGTATTCCCATTGTAGTTTCTATAATAATGCCTTTAGATTTGTGCTGAAGATATTACTACTTCTTGAAAATAGGTAAAACAGATGTCTTTGGCAAAAAATTAAATTTCTTAATACTCAAAATGTCAAATATTAATTTAAAAAGAAACAGATGACAGGTAAAGAAAGTCTGTAAGAACTTTGTACATGAGGGACATCAGCTGTAAGGAAAAGCTTCTTTAGAATTCATGGTAGTTATCTAGAACAATATAATCTGAACTCTTACCTGTGACTTCAAAACAGTGCCTTCCAAATGGTATACACAACAATTCACATTTCCTTTAGGAGTGGTCTTGTGTCCTCATCCTGCCAGCTAGGACTAGTTTGCAAACAGAACGTGTAACTGTGTCCATACATGCAAAAATGAGTTTAGGGCAGTTCTTTTCAAACTGAAGTTCCAAAGAGGTGAATTTTAGCTGATGAGCACAACTCTTCATGCCTCTCTCACCCTCATGAAATAATTTTAGAAGTATTTTTAAATTAAATTCTAAAAGCTATTTTGTTTTAAAGATTACAAATATTGACATTCGAGTGAATTGCCTTGGAAGCTAATGACCACACCTCCCTAACAGATTTTCATTATTTTTATAGTTTTTCCTCAAAAAAGGTTCAGAATAGCTATTTTAAGAAAACTATAGCAGCTCATTCATCTTCATTGCAAATTTCAGATCCTAAACAAAGCATGAAGCTGGGCAGTGCACTGTTTAATTTTCAAATTGGATTTTTCATTATGTTCAATGATAACTTTTTATTTTTATAAAGTTGCATCTTAGTCTCCTATTAGACACTAGAAGGTTTTCGGCAAATGATCTGGGTGATATCTGAACAAATAAATGGAATAAATCAGTTTACTCTTTCAATAAAGTGCTAGTAATGTAATCCATTGTTCTGTTCAGTATTATAATCTTTAAAATTAAGCAGAACATTAGTGGCGATGAAGCTCATTTTATTCAATACATTCCTATAATGAGCCCTGTTCTATAAGAATCTTTTTCTATGAAGGAAAATGCCTTCAGCACAGTTCCTAAGTTCTGACTCTGGAGTTGGACTTTATAATTTAAAAAGAAAAATCATTGGCAGGATATCTTTGTGTTTGTTTAATGTAAATGGAAGTTTCTTGAAAAATTTGTTCAAGCAGTGGAAGCAAAAATGTTCCTGAACTGGTATTTTGTTTCATTGAGGATTGAGAGGGAACCTGGCCTGGATCAAACCCAAATGTGTGCCTCATTGAATTTCAGATCAGGGAGGGTTTTACCAAAGGCAAACCCAGTGTTCATACTCCAGGGTGTGAGAATTGCCAACTTCTCTTATGATCTGGTAGAATCCTTGGTCAAATCCTTTAATTGGATGAAGTTCTATGCGTGACTATTACTCAGGTAAGGAAGATAAAGAGTATAGTGCTCCCAAGCTCCGATAGTGTAAAAATTCACAGACATCAGAGACCTGACTGAAACTCCCATCACCTGGCCAATATCTTAGAATTATGACTTTAAAGTAAATAATAGTTGAAGTCTCAAGATAGTATTTTATCCTTAGAGGATCAGTCTTCAATAATTTTTGGAAAAGAAAGTCTAGTGGGATGCTCTGTTGCTGTGACGGTAGAAACTGCTTTTAAAGAAGGGAGGTATCTAATAACACAGCCAAGAAATTGAACACCTTTGATTGTTAAATTACATAAATAAAACTCTTTAGAAATAAAGATACTCTTCTTGACACGTCATCTTGTTTCCTGGAGTGTTAAAGATGTGGAAGCTTGTCAGAGCCCTAGATATATCCTCTTACCTTCTCCTATTCAGACTTCTCAGCTGGATGTCAGAAACACAGATGCAGCATTGCTGTGACTTTGTGCTTGTTAATTCATTGAGGGTTTGGGGAGGTTAAGGGTTGTATTAAGATGGAGATATATTTATGAAAGCCCAAGCCATTGCACACACTCTTGGCTTACGGTAGTTTCCATAGTCTAGACAAATAACTTGAGCAATTGCTGTACAATTCTAATTAGAGACAGTGAGCTCCTGCTCATTGAAAAGCACTGCTAGCATTTTACAACACACAGGCTCTTTCTGTATTTTAAATGCAAATGATCATTTCTTCATGCCACTGGCAGACTGCTTAAAATTTGCTTTCAAGTTTTAGTGTCATTTATTGTTTAAGACAGCAGTAAATTTGATTCTAACTTTTAGTTTATGCCTTTCTTAGTTCCACTTCAAAGCTTTTAGAAGTTACATTTCTAAAAGACTATTCATTTTTTGTGTTATTAGTATCAGTGAACACCTGTAAACTGCTAAGTTGATTTTTTTTACAGCTGTGACTGTAGAGGCTTTAAGCAGTGATACAGGAATTCTGAGTCCAATGGGAGGGACCTTCCTTGGCCCGGTTGTACTTGATTTAGGGACCCAAGATTCTGAGAACCTGATTATAGTGGTATATTATTTGTGTTTGAATAAATAAAGCTTTCCTGAAGATCAGTGCAAAGCACCCACACTAGTCAGTCATACAGGCGAGTCAGTAGTGCCACACACTTTTAATCCCAGATGCCACACTAGTTAGCCATAGAGGCTGGTTTGTGGTGGTGCATGCCTTTAATCCCAGCACTAAAGAGGAATATAAAATGCGAGGAGACAGGACTCATTATCAGTCTCAGTCTGAAGATTTGTGGAGCAGGATCTCCCATTTTCAGTGAGAGGTAGAGGTAAGAGCCAGTGACTGGCTTTGCTTTTCTGATCTTCAGGTTGAACCTCAGTATCTATCTCTGGGTTTTATTATTCATACTGCACGCAGTGGCCATCAAACGTCAGAGACTGACACTCAGTTTTTTGTCTCTTGACTGACGAATAAGGATGTGGTTATTCATGGGCATGAAGAGATATGGAAGCAAGCTTTATTAAGAGATATTAGGGAAAATGAGAGAAATTTTCAAAAGTAGTTCCCCAAAGAGGGAAAAACAAAACAAAACAAAACAAAAACACTTTGAACTTCTTTGTCACAGAAAGTGGATATAGGCTGTACTCATTATCTCTTAAATAAGCTGAATTATAAGCAATAATCTATACAGAGGAATAGTACCCTGTATGGACTTGGGGTGGGGGCCAAATGGCCCACCATCATTTCTTAGAATCCTGTCCTGATCTCACCTGTTTAGTTATCACAATCACAAGCCCTCTTACTTCTTTCTCCATGGTTCAGGCTTTGCCATTTTAACCTTTACCCTTCCTTTATAATGGTAGTATCTGTTTTCACTGTAACGTTGTAAGGAACTGGAAGTTTTTAACCATAGGCTCTTTTCTCTTCCCTGCTTAGCAGAGTGGCAAAAAACCACATCCTGTTACCTATATTCCCAGTGTCTGTTTTAATTTGTTTTCATTTCTCCAGCATTTTAATACCATCTGTATTTATAAAGGACATCAGGCTATTGTTTTCTTGTGATGGTTTTGCTTGATTTGTGTATTTGAGTAATTCTGGATTTATTAAATGAATCAGGAATTGTTTGCTTCATTTTCTACTTTTTTACATTACTGGTATAAGTTATCATAGAAGCCATCAGGAACCCAGCTTTCCTGTTAAAATATTTTTAATTTGATAATTTAATTTACAGGAAATACTATTAATAATATTTTCTAATTTATGTTAAGCCAGCTTGACAATTTCTGCTTTTCATTACATTTGTCTGTTTCATTAAAAATGGTTTATATAGTCCATTACCAAACTGTCAGCTCTGAAAACATACATACAAGTAACATTATACAGACATAACAGGCTATATTTAGCAATATGTATTTATACATATATACATATGTGGTAGTTTGAATAAGAATGGCCCCCGTAGGCTCATTGATTTGAATGCTTGGTCATCAGGGACTATCTCTACTTGGGATTAGGAGGTGTGGCCTTTTTGGAGGAAGTGTGTAGGCAGAGTTTTTCATCAGGATCACTGACTCCCAAAACCACACAGAGACTTACTGTTAATTATAAGTGCTTGGCTGATAAGTTAGGCTTGTTACTAACTCTTAACTAACCATATATTTTTATTTTATGTATATTGGTGCTTTGCCTTCATGTATGTCTGCATGAGGGCATTGGGGACCCTGAGATAGAAGTTTCAGGCAGTTTGTGGGTGCTGGGAATTGATCCCACATCCTCTGGAAGAGCAGTAGGTGCTCTTAACTACTGAACCATCTCTCCATGACCACTAATTAACTCTTCCAACTTAAATTAGTCCATATTTCTTAGCTACCCTCTGCCACACAGCGGTACCTTTTCTCAGTATGGCATGCTCCTCTGTGCCTCTGTTTGTATCTCCGCAGACTCTGCCCTTCGTCTTCCTTGCATCCTCCTAGTCTGGCTCTTCTGCCCAAACCCTCTTGTCCAGCTATAGGGCAATCGAGTCTTTATTAAACCATGAGAGTGATCCATATTTACAGCACACAAAGATTGCTCCATCACAGGAGTGTGTCACTGGGATGGGGCTTTAGGGTTTCAGAAACTCAAGTCAGGCCCAGTGTTTCTCTTTTCTGCTGCCTGAAGAGCCAGAAACAAAACTCTAAGCTACTTCTCTAGCAGCATGTCTATCTGCACGCTGCTGTGCTTCCTACCATCATGACAATAGACTATGCAAGTCCCACTAAATCTTTATTTTGTAAATTTGCCATGGCACTGGTGTCTGTTCACAGCAATAGAATACTGACTGGGGCAACGTGTATGTGTGCAAGAAAAGAGGCCATGAATTTGAATAAGAACATGGAGAAGTATATGGAAGGGAGAAATTTAATTATGTTATAATCTCAAAAAATTAAAAGGAAACTATAAGGAAAAACTTTTATATCATAAGTAGCTTCCTTTATAACACCTTAATAATGTCTATGATATCGGTATGTATACACCCTCTTTTCATTTATATTATCTTTTCCTTGATCATCTTCTATCATTTTTTTCTGGCATATTCTTTTGTATTTCACTTATTTCTTCTCTTGCTCATTTTTAATTCCTCTTTTTCACAATTTAATTTGCAAATTTTCAAGCTGCTAATATAGATATTTAAGTCCTTGATGTGGACCTTAGCATCTTTTCTATTATGGTGATACACCATTTAATGGTTTGGAACAACACATCACATCTAAAACACAGTGGGCCCACACAGTCTCATAGCCTATTGGCAGCATAGTAATGGTAGCCTATGACATTTATGCAGAAAAAACCCCACCAAACTACACTTCTGTGTTTAAACAGTGACTATTACCATTTAAACTACATATTTTCCTTTGATAATTATTGTAGCTATATCCCACTAGTTTTCCTGTAGTTTTGTTAATATTTTTCAATATATTTTGTAATTATTGCCCTTTAAATTGTTCATAACCATAAGACTCTGTTTTGTTGGAGACTAGGTCTTGTTATGTAGTCCTAGCTAGCCTAGATTCTGTATAAACCAGACTAACCTTGAATCTTTGGCACTTCTGCTCCTTTTGCCTTCTGAGTGGTGGGGTCACAGGGATGCACCACATGCCTGGCTATAAGATTTTTAAATATTTACAAATTGCTCAGATGTCTGTCATGTGTTCCAAATTTAATTTCCATTAAATATTTTCAATTCCTTGACATTATTGGGACTTCTTTTATATTCTATCTTATGGGTTATCTTTGCAAATATTTCACCTGCATAAAAAATAATCTGATCTGTAATTATTGTATGTCATGTACTCTCTATAAATGTATACAGATATATACAAATCTACATATGCACGTTTATGTAATCTAAAATTTCATTGTTCAGCATTTCAGTTATTTAAGTAGGATATACTTTTTCTTTTCATTAATAAGACAGATGTTCAAGTTTTTGAAGTCCAGTTGTGGGTTTGTTATTACCACATATTTCCTTTATTAAGGACTTATTCCTTAATAAAGGATTTCCTTTATTAAGAATTCCTTTATTGAACCCATTTACATTTAAGAGTGTTCATTCTTTGAAATCAGTACTCCTGCTTCCTTATGGCTGACATTTGTAGAATAATTTTTTTCCTAATTTGATGCTTCCTTGTCTTCTATAATTGAAGCATGATTCTCATAGACACTATGTTGTCAGATTGGCTTATTATCCAGTCTGAAATCTCGGGATATTTGTATCCTTTGTATTTGATAAAATTATCAGAATGGTGGAGTTTTATGTCTGCTACCTTGTAATTTATTTTCTACTTGTTAGTAACTTTCCAACTTCTCTTTAGTTTTTCATACTGTCTTTTGACTAATTATGTAGTCTTGATAATATCTCATTTGGGCTCTTGGGTCTGCAGATGGCATCTTTAGAAGTCTTTTTCAAATATTTTATCACTTAGGCCAGTGATAGTAAATGCTTTTAATCCCAGCACTTGGGAGGCAGAAGCAGGGGGCTCTCAGTGTGTTCCAGGCCAGTCAGGGCAGCATAGTGAGACACTGACTCAAAAAAACCACAATTTTACTATTTCTGTTACCACTGTAGTCATCATTTTTTGTTATTTTGATAAAATGCTTGTGATAGATTAAATATATATAGTTTATATATACATAATGAATCATAAAAAGATTATTCTGGCTTGTCTTTCAATGAATTTAACCCACTGTTGCCTGGGTGTAAAACTAGACTGAACATTATGGTAAAGACCTCATGGTGTAGCAAAATTGCTTCCTACACCGAGGCAGGGAAACTAGAGAACAATAAAGGAGAAAAGATGCCCTTCAGGGCATACATTCCTCCAGGAACCTACTTCTGTGAATTTCTAATGCTTTCCAGTAATGATGCAGCCAGGGACAAGATTGTCAGCATAGTATCTTTGAGGGGACAGTTCAGATCCAAATAACAGCACCTCATAAACAATATACAGTGTATGTCTCTGCAATAACTTGCTTTCATTTCACTTTCCGTGAGTTTTATTATAATCTATTATTACTGTAGATTTACTTCTGTATGTTATAAACTCCGAAGATTTTTGTTATCATTACAATTAGAAGTCAATTTTCTTTTGAATAGATTTTAAAATATAAAAATATTGCTCATTTCCATTTCTTTAAATCCACATTCTTCTATTCTTAGATCCAAATTCAGATCCATTTAGTATTATTTTAATCATACTTAATGATGTTTATTGATAGTTATGTGAGGCTTTCTGGATGTATTTTCATTTTTGTTTTTCTTAATATATGCTTCACTTTCCATTTGTAATGGAATTTTTATGATTCTGGTTCAGCAGCTTATTTTTCCCTCCCATCACCACTGTTAAAATTTGTATTATTTCTCTATTTTTCTTTTGTAGCTTTTAAAGTTATCATACAATGTAATGTTTTTGGTGGCATTTTTATTCATATGTCACATATTTTGCATTTCTTCTACTTTTATTTGTATTGTGATGCTATTGTTTCTCTTTCATTATATTTTTGAAACTTTGTAAATTATGTCTTTGAATTTATATAGTCTTGTGTAGTATTTATGTGAGTGCTTATTTCGTGTGTGTGAGAGAAAGCTTCTTGGGCTATAGAGTTAGGTAGAGGGTCTTTTTTTCACAGTGTTAGTTACATGTCCTTCTTACTAATTAAGATGAAGTCTTCACTACACTGGTTCAGAGGTACTCAGAATTTGGTCTAGCTTTTATGTCTAAACCAAATGCACTTAGATAAAGTGTTTGTTGTGGGGTACAGAGGATTACTTTAAGAACCATTGTGTTTTTGTCCTTTAGGTTAGCTAGTGGATTTCCCCCTAAGTAGCATTTCATAAAGAAGGCAAAGGAGATGTAATTGATGAGCACATTTGTCTTCAGGTAAACTTGGGTTATTTTCATTAAGGACTGAATCTAATTTTTAGAAGGAGATAAATGCCATGGAGCCAAAACTTGTCCTTAGGTACTGAATTTATATGGAAAACTGCAGAATATGGTTCTCAGCCCAAAGGCCAAGAAGACTTAGACTTCTATGGGAAGTTCTTCTCTTTCTATTGTTCCCATTGAAATCTTTATCTCTCTTTATGACTTTGGGCTCTCAAAAGAATGACAAATTTTCTTTTGCACAACAAATTGGAATGTTTTTATTTTGAGTTACAATAAAACTCATTAAAATGTAGCTTTCTTACCCTTAAATATTTTTTGCCATGAAATTAGTTTCTTTTATGTTATACTCAATTTCTTTAAAATATAAAAAAATTCATTCAATTTTATATACCCTACAAGTTTTTTTACAATGAACTTTTACTCTTGATAATACATACTTTTTATAATGTCTGTTTTCCTAATACCACTAAATTTATATACTTAAATCTAGCTATTTTATTTTAATAACAGTTTCATTGAAAATTTAATTTATGTTATTTTGATCTGGGAACATAATTATACATCTACTATAAACCACAGAAAACTTGTCAAAGAATATTTGTAAAAGTTGGTTTCAAATATTAGACACCAGGCAATATGAGTGTCTTACCCTGGGAGAAGGAAACAATGAAGCCAGACTGTAGGCCTGGATCCCTGGTCAGATCAGTGTTCCAGACTGTGGCACAGAAGGGGAAGTCCAGATCGAATATATGTATTATTTCTATTGTATTGATCAGAATCCAAAACAGTTAAGATGGCCAGAATCTTGAGAGAAAATGGTACTATGCAGAAAGACAATTGAGTAAATTTTTGTGTAAAGTCTAAGAAATCCACAAAAGACAGAATTTCTAGAATAGTGTGTTCATCAAGAAGATACAAAACCCTGTACCATGCAGACTGAGATATAGAATGAAAGTTCTGACAGAAAATGTGAGCCAAGTAAGAACTCAAAGGAATGCCGTGCTCAACACACACTTTCACCCAGGCCTTGATGGAAGAAGTAACTGTAGTTGTTTTTCTTTTTCCACTCTTTGCTCTTTGGGGACCTTTCACCCTGCTTCACCCTGATAATCACAGAGATACTTATTCTTTCTTATGAATGACCAACCTTAGCTTGACTTTTTTCTAGCCATCTCTTCTTAAGTCCAGTGACCCAGTCTATCCTTTGCCTCTGAACTTTATCTTTTCCTATTTCTGTTATTTCTTTTCTTTCCTTCTTATTCTGTGTCTGACTGTTTGGCTGTGTAGCTGATACCTGGCATCCTTCTCTCCTCTTTTTCTCATTCCTTATCCTGTTTCTTCTCCTTTATTATCTCTGCCTGTGCAGCCCTACCTATCCTTCTCCTGCCTTGCTATTGAACTTTTGGCTCTTTATTAGGCCAATCAGGTGTTTGAGACAGGCAAAGTAACACAGATTCAGAGTTAAATAAATGCAACATAAAAGAGTGCAACACAGCTTTGCATCATAAACAAATATTCCCCAACATGAACAAATTTAACACATCTTTACTTAATATTCTACAATATTTTTCTGTTTTTTGTTTAAATAAAAATGAACAGTTTTAACATAGTAAAACTACATAAAATAAAAACTGTTATCAAGAAGTACATTTACAGTATTAAGTTCATTTGTATTTAGCAAATTCAGAGAAAGTATTCCATTATCTATCTTATTTTGATGATGCCGAAGTCTCATACCTAATTTACTTTCTATCATAACAATAAATCTGTAACTTTTAACTCTTTAGTCTTTAATGCCAACAAAGACCCCAGAAGGATGTATTATGCAACAGCTGGCTGCCTGGATAGTCCCCCAAAGTCTTCTGCAGTGTTGGGGTATCCATCTTTATCCAACAGGCCCAGAATATCTGGTAGACTTTGCAGTGACACAGAAAATTTGAAGGACCATCCCACCTTGTATTAGTAAAGTTCATCAGTCATTTCCTCTGTGTCCTGCAAATATATATGACAACTTCTTCTCTGAAGCAGGAATCCCAAAGGACTTTCCTACCTCATCTTGGCAAAGTTCAACAGTCTTTTTTCTGTGTCCCACTTGTGCAGTCTGTATAGCATATTGTCAAGCAGTCAAGGCAAAGACATTTTTTTTGTCCAAATGGCTAACCTTGCCACAATGAAAGCAAACTCCATAAAGAGTTTTTTTTAATGTCCATCATTCTTTTATGAAGTAGATTGATGCTGCCAAGAGCAAACATGTCTTAAAAAATCCCATTTTAACAAGACATTTTAAATTCCATATTCTATATGTCTTTGAAGTGTTTGAAGACCATCTGTGTATCTAAAATATACCTGTTTAACCATCAAAACATACCTAATGTGACTACAAGTTTGATTATTATAGTTAACTACTAACCTCATTTTTAATTATACATTGCAGTTTTAATGTGCTTCATAAGCTCAGTACCCTGAACAAGAATAGAAACATATATATTGCATAACAAAAATAACTTTAAATTTGTATCAGTATACTAAAATCCATGACAATGCTAAAAATAAGCTATTAATCTCAGATTAATTGTTGTCTTTTTTATCTATTCCATTCAGTGTAAATGACCTATTTGTTGTGGTCTGTGGCAGACAAATAAGGCAATTTTAACAATCACCTAATTTTCACTTCAGCCAAAATGTGTCCAAAAATTATGCAGTATATGATACTTCACAGTGATTTCTAGATCCTAAAAGTAACCAAGGACACTGGGCTGGGATCCCGATCACTGCATTGTCACTTATCCCTCATCAGACAATAGTCTTCTTGCAGGAAATGATAATTAGCATAGAGACACACAGCTGAACAATGTACAGAGAGTAAGAGATTTTCTCCTTTTTGGTGTGCCTGTGTGGCGGGGGTGGGGGAAAGATGTTGTTGTTTGTTTGTTTTGAGAAAGAGAGAGATAAAGAACTTGAGGTGGGAAGCAGGATTATATGATAGAGGGCAAAGAATATAATCAAAATATATTGTTATAATTTTTATCTAAAAATGTTTAAGGGTAAAACAAGCAGAAAGATATTCAGAATTTGAAGTATTAAAATGTTTGTAGACAAAGTGATAATGTATGTAGATAATCTTTAAGCATTTAAAAAGACCAGACTGTTAGATCTAATAAACAAGTTCAACAAACGTTCATGATATCCTACCAACCAGCAAAATCAGTCATAACTGTACTCAGTGAACAATCCAAAGACAAAAAGATACAGGTCATAAACACTGTAGTAGTAATCTTTCATTTGAATTTTTATCATTATTCACTCTTAGCAACATCTAACCCAGTCTTTGAAGTAGTGACTGGTATTTCTTTTTGTCCTTAAAATTAACTTTTCTTCTTTCCACCTGTTTTCTAAAAACAGTTATTCACTATCTATATAGTGCCATATACATAATGTGGACTTGCCACATATATGGATGTCACTAATATGTTATAACTTTTCAACCAGTAAACCTGTTTTTTCAGTGCTAGGAGTGGTACCCTAGAGCTTTTCCATGCTAGCAAGTGCTGTATCTCTGGCTTCTCAGCCAATACACTAGCTAAAGGATACAACAATTATAGTTGTATTTATTATAAGGGGAAAACTCGTGAAACAGGAAATGAGAAATCCAAGCACAGCAGTGTCCTGAGGGAATGGTGCAGAGAGAGATCACCTGGGCGTGCAAGGGTTTTTCCTTGGGTCCCAGAAAACCACACCTTACCTGGGCTCCACCTCTTAAAGATAATTAGCTAACAAGGTTTTCCCCATCATCTTCCCTTTTGTCTATTACTATGTTAAAGGCCCTTCTGTCACAAACTAAGAGAACCTAAGACCACCCATGTTCATGACTTGTTTTTTCCTTAGCAGATGAGATCCTGCAAAGACAGCAGAATCCCGAGGCAGGGGTTTCAGAAAGGCTCTGTCATTCACTTCACTCTCAGTCAGGTAGCCCTCTCATTTTACCTCTTGCCAGTATGACCGCCAAATTTCGTTGTCTCTTTCAGCTAGAATATGTATTCAGTACAAGCAGGCAGACTCTTTGCACAGATATATCCACATTCTCAGAAGTACCTGCATTTGTGCATTAGATAAACATCAACAAATGAGTGAGTTAATGACTATTGTCCACTTTAGTAGTTTTATTTTAACATTCAGTCATTTGAAGTATTTGAATGGATAATCTTCTGATAAATTTACAGATCTGTATAATTGTAGTATATTTCAGTTTTCTAACCTCACATCAGAAATGTTTGTCATGTACATTTGCATTCCTTCCTGGTCCTTCCTTTGAACTGGGCAGTCAGTAATCAGTTTTCTCTATGTATGAATTATCTGAATGTGTGATATAAATATTATCACAGAATAGTCATTTATATTTGAATTTTTGGATTAGCATTTCTAGGTGAATTCTTTTGGTACCATTTATCAATAGCTATTTTTGTCAAATAATATTCTGTTTTATAGATCTACCATATTTTTTCTCTTCAAAAGTTAATAGATATTTGGAGTTTTTGGAGTTTTTGCAGTTTTTAACTACTATGAATAATGATGCTATAGCCATTTGCAGGCAAATGTTTTTATAGACGTGTTTTATAAACATAAAAATCTTAATTCATTAGTCAGTTTAATACTATGTCCATTTAGCAGAATGATAGTAGGTTCTCCCTTAGAGCCTGTGACCCACCTAACCATAGTTCTTAGTCCAATAATGGTGCCAGGTATGCAGGTTTCATCTCATGGAGCAGTGAGAAAGTTATTGCCACCATGATAGTCATGCCACAGTCACACCAGTGGACATGTCTTGCCAGCTGAGTCATCATTGTAACTCACAGAGTTCACAGCTGGGCAAGATTGATTGTGTGACCTTTCTCCTCCAGTAACACAGATAGTATCGTTGAGTTCTATGAAAGGTGGCCAGTAGGGATGACATTTCCAGGTCACCAAGTGTTAAAATGACCAGGCTAGCTAAAGGATACAGCCATTATAGTTTTGGGGTTTTTTGTTTGTTTGTTTGTTTTTTTCTTTCGAGATAGGGTTTCTCTGTGGCTTTGGAGCCTGCGCTGGAACTAGCTCTTGTAGACCAGGCTGGTCTCAAACTCACAAAGATCCGCCTGCCTCTGCCTCCTGAGTGATGGGATTAAAGGCGTGCGCCACCACCGCCCGGCGAACAACCATTATAGTTTTATTTATTATAAGGGGAAAATTCACAAAACAGGAAACGAGAAATCCAAGCACAGTGGTGTCCCGCAAGAATGGCACAGAGAGAGGGCACCTAGGGGGGTGCACAGGTTTTTCCTTGGGTCCCAGAAAACCACACTTTACCTGGACTCCACCTCTTAAAGATAATTGGTTAACATGGTTTTTCCCATCAGCCAAGCAAACCAACTTAATTTCTGCAATTTCTGTGACTCAAGAATGCAATGACTTTGGCAATAGGGTCTTATTACCAAGTTCTAGAGGGTAAGCAATAGCCTGTAATGTTGAGAGGGTCTTTTTGAACTCACTGGTCAACAACTCTAAAGGAAGAAACTTAGTCCTGGCTCTGAGCTTTATATTTGTTGGCTTATGGTGTCTAGTGGCGGCATTGTTGTGCCATTGTAGGATCATTCCATTTTAATACTTTTTATGGTGTACGCCCCTCATCTCAAGGCTCAGAGATTGTTGCAGAAGAGAAGTTGGAAAGAGTTTGAGCTGGGGGAATGGATGACTACAAAGAAACAGTATCTTGTAACATAGCAGGGCAGCTGCACATGTGAACTCTTTATAGTTGTATCAGCATGCACAAGACCTTTGCAAGCCAAAGCCATACCAAATTCTAGCAAGGAATGGGAAGTTAGGTACAAAGTCCCACCCCTAGTTGAGGAGAGGGGAGTTCTTTTTCTCTTAAGAATATAGCCTCTGGTAGATCAACCATATTTGAGTGATGCCATATAACCAAAAATATTTGTGCAACACAAATTTGCCTTGATTGATTAAGGTGGGGGAGGGAGGATATTGGGACGATAGTGTTAGAGAGGTGGATCTGGGAATAGTTGGGAGAGGAAGGGTAAATTTTGTCAAAACACATATCTGATGTCAATAGAGCTGTCATATATATAAAATAAATAAATCTTTAAAAATATCACATTTTATAAAATTTTCAAAGCAATAACCAAAATATTTTTTAAAATGAGATGTAAAGTGATAGAGAAAAACACATGGTATTGTTCTCTGGTCTTCCCATACATGCACATTCACTTATACATGACATATGCCATAAAAAAAAACAAATAAATAGAAGAATGGTAAAAATGGGATATATAAGGCAACTGCTGCATAATTTGTATATTCCCGTAAACATTTTATAAATGGAAGGATTGCACTCAAATAATGACAAAATTACAGTGCAGCAAATACATAACCTGATTAGCAAATGGCTGTTAACAATAGGTTTTCCACCTGTTTCGTTCTTGCTTATACTTGTGAGTTGAAAAATACCTTTATTTTCTGTCATGCCTTCTCATATCTTCTCTGTATGCAAGATATCACATTCAGTCAAATATAAAGGTAGGCCCACCTCTAATCTCTACTGAGTATACACATGACCTTGAGCATAGATCCTGCCTTCCAGACCCCAAGAATATAGGAATCCCTTTAAGAATTCCTAGTGTATCTCATTAAACCTGTGTCCCTGTTAAAATGCCAGTTGTCAGTCAGCTGCTTTCTCCAACCACTCAGTTCTACTTTATGGCAATGTATGTTTCCAAAGGTTACCATGGTGTCACATAACAAAAATTTTTGTTAATAGAAAGACACCATGGCATCAGAAGTCAAACATCAAATTTAATAGTACAGAACTGTAATTTCATTAGTCATAGGCTGACATTTCAAGCAGCTCACTTCCCAACTTTATTTATTGCTCTGTGTAATATTTGCTTTTGAGGGCAGACTTCATTAGGAGTCATTTTATTCTATTTTTAGAACAGTAATATTTGGTTTTACCCTAAGTCACTGGATTGTCTCGTCTCAGGTTCTTGGTCACCCCAATAGTATCAAGTATGGGTTCCATCTCATGGAGTGTCAAGTCAGTTAGTGGTTGGTTACTCCTGCAAGCTTTGTGCCTCCATTGCTTGAGCATTTCTTGCAGGCAAGACACCATTATAAATCTAAGAGTTTGTGGCTCGAGTGGTTTTTACATTTCTCTTCTTCTTTTGTTCAGAGTACTTTCCTATATCAGAGACACTGGGCATGTAGTGGTGAGGGCTGAGCTTCTCCATGTTAAAATGAGTTGTGTCAGTGTTATGAAGGTCCCCCTTCAGCAGTGGGGCCTTGCCGTCAGTTTGTAGTCTTGACAACAGCCTGAATTGCTTGTGGATTTCTCAGGGACCCTTTTGGTCAACAACTCAATTAGATGTAACCTAATTCCTGGACTAAAACTTTATTTGGTGATAAGAGTTTGGCCAATTACAGTCTCTTTCATTATTTGGCAATTTCATTTACATCGCCTTCATACACACACACACACACACACACACACACACACACACACACACGGAATCTTCTGTATTAGGTTTCCATTTCTGCTAATGGTCCTTAATTTTAACTGTCTTTCCCGATATTGCCTCCCTCATCACCCACTTACTCCTTCTACCATACCTGCCACCCATCCATAACTTTTTTATTTCTCTTTCCTAATAAGATCTATCTGTCCCCCAAGTCCTTTACTCTTTTTGTAATCTCTGTGACTCTGTGGATTGCAGCCTGGTTATCATTGACATAACAGCTAATATCCACATATAGGCAAATACATGCCATACAGCAAGGATCTGGGCCAGCTCTCCTGCTCTCACACCCCTGGGTCCAGCTCACCCATACTCACACCATCAGGGACAGCTCTACTGTTTTTTTCTGGGCAAGTTCCCGGGCCTGTTCTCTGGATTGCTGTACTTGGTGAGGGGCAGGGCCAGTCCTTCTATTCTCATGCCCTCAAGGTCAATTCTCCTGTCTGTTTTAGGTAGCAAGGGGTATGAGGAACATTTTCCCCTTACCCCTGTCATCCCATGGCATAAGAAGGAGGGTGCTAGGGCAGATCTCCGGCTTTCACGCCCACAGGCCTAGCTCATCTGCTGCCTTACCAATGGGGTCATCTCTAGTGTACTGCCTGCCCAGGTGAAGCATGTTCTTGCTTTCCCAAATACTGCAGCTGGTGAGGGGCAGGGCCAGCTCACCCACTCTCATGACCCCAGGGCCAGCTCTTTAATCTGATGCAAGGGGCAAGGGAAGAGAGGGCATGGTTTCTTTTTATTTAAATGGCTGAATATTACTCTATTGTATTATGTGCCACATTTGCTTTATCCATTTTTCTGTTGAGAGACATCTAGGTTGTTTCTGGTTATTGTGAATAGAGCAGCAATGAATATTGTTGAGCAAGTGTTCTTGTGATAGGATAAAATGTCCTTTGGGTATATGAAAACCTGGTTCTTGAGGTAGATCAGTTGCCATCTTCCTGAGGAGCCTCCACATTGATTTCCACAGTGACTATCTAAGTCTGCACTTGCATCAGCAATGGCTAAGTTGTTCCCCTTATTCCACATCTTCAGAAGCATGAGGTGTCTTTATTGACCTTGGCCATTCTGACATGTGTAAGATGGAATCTTAAAGTAGTTTTGAGTTGCAGTTCTGTTATAGCTAAGGATGTTGAACATTTCTTTAAGTGTTTCTCAGCCATTTTAGTTTCCTCTTGTGAGAATTCAGTGTTTAGATCTGTACCCCATTTAAAAAATGGGTTATTTTCTTGATATCAAGCTTTTTGAGTTCTTTATAGATTTTGGATATTAGCCCTCTATTAGATATGTAGTAGATAAAAATCTTTAACCATTCTATAGGCTGGGGCTTTGAATGATGATGTCCTTTGCCCTGCAGAAGCTTTTAAATTTCATGAGGTCCTCATTTATTGGTTGTTGATCTTGGTGCCTGTGCTAATGGTGTTCTGTTCAGAAAGTCTCCTGTTGCCAATGAGTTTAAGGATGTTCACAGTTTTCTCTTTCTCTTTTATAATGTTCAGTGTGTCTGGTTTTATGATAGGTTTTTGATCAGTTTGGAGTTGAGTTTTGTGCAAGGTGATAAGTATGAATCTATTTGAATTCCTCTACATGCAATCATACAGTTTGACCAGTACCATTTGTTGAAGATGCTGTCTTATTTCCAGTGTGTATTTCTTTATCAAAAATCTGGTGTCCATAGTTGTGTGGACTTATGTCTGAGCATTCAGTTTGATTCCTTTGATCACCATGTCTACTTGTGTGCCAATACCATGCATGCTGTTTTTATTTGTGTAATTCTGTAGTTCACTTTGAAATAAAGCATCATTTACCTTCAGCAGTTCTTTCATTGTTCAGGTGTTGCAAGGAGGGCCTCTTGTTCATCCCAGCCACCCCAGACCACAATAAACACATAGAAACTGCTTGGCCCATTATCTCTAGCATCTTATTGGTTAACTCTTACATCTTAATTTAACCAATTTCTATTAATCTGTGTATTACCACAAAGTTGTGGCCTACCAGCAAAGATTCGGCATGTCTGACCCTGGTGGCTCCATGGTGTCTCTCTGACTCCGCCTTCTTCCTCCCAGCATTCTGTTTTGTTTTTCCCACCTAGCTCTGTTCCCCTACAGCTCTGCTATAGGCCCAAAGAAGTTCCTTTATTAACCAATGAAAGCAACACATAGACAGAAGGACTTCCTACACCAGTTCAGGATTGTTTTAGTTCTCTTGGGATCTTACGTTTCCATATAAAGATGAGAATTGTATTTACAAATATTGTGTTGGAATTTTGATGGGGATCACATTGAATCTGTAAACTGCTTTTAGTAGGATTGGGGACTGCCATTTTTACTATATTAATCCTACTGTTCCATGAGCATGAGAGATCTTCCCATCTTCTAATATCTTCTTCAATTTGTTTCTTCAATTCTTTTACTGTAACATGAGGGTCCTGCTCGTTGGGGTTTCTGTCCCGCCCAGTACCCCACAGCCGGCGAGCCCCAAAGAAAGTCACACAGAGAGTCTATATTGGGTTATACACTGATTGGCCAATTATCTCAGTCTTCCTACCAGCTCCCGTAACTTATATTAACCCATTGTTCCCATCCATGCAAGCCACATGGCCGGTAC
>JAQHUG010000575.1:0-14568 GCA_028555095.1 Dicrostonyx torquatus | reverse complement strand
AGGAAAATGTCCATAGTCCATTTTTTGGGAAAAAAAGATGTTTTCTATTATTTGAGGCTTTTTTTGAAAGGTCTTATTTTCCTGATTTCTTTCTCAGTCTGTTTTACTTTTAGATATACAAGGGCTACTCTTTTTTGTGAGTTATCCAGCTACTTTGCTGAAACTGTTTATCAGCTGTAGGACTTTCCTAGTGGAATTTTTAGGGTCACTTTTATACACTGTTACATCATTTGCAAGTAAATCTACCTTGACTTGTTGATTTCCAATTTTTATCTCCTTGATTTCCATCAGTTGTCATTATTCTAGTTAAGACACAAAGTACTGTATTGAATAGGTATGGAGAGAGTGGACAATCTTATATTGTTCAATTTTAGTGGAATTGTTTTGAATTTCTTTCTATTTAAGATTATGTTGGCTATTGTCTTGCTGTAGATTGCCTTTGTTATGTTGAGGTATATATCATGCATCTCTAATCTTTCTAAACATTTTATTGTGAAACTGGAAGCAGAAGGAAGATCAGCTTGCCTCAGTGGATGGGGTAGGGGGTGGGCGGGACTTGTCTCTTAAAGAGACAGGACAGACCATTACAATATCTGTTAAGAAAAGCTTCAGTCTGGATATGTTGCATTCAACAAAGCTTAAAGAAGTTGGAGAACCAAAGAACACTTTGACATTAGACATAGATATGCAGAGTTTAGAGTTTGCTTTGCTGTTTTTTGGTTTTGTTTTGGTCCAGTATTTCATCGCTATGATCTTTTTCCTCCCTTATGATATGGTAATGTATATTCTTGGCCATTGTATGCTAGAAGTATATGATCTACTTTGATTTTTATTTCACAGGGTATTGCTGTTATTCTTTTCTAAAGACATAGTGGGGTGGGGGGAAAGCCAGTCCCGTGGGAGGGGGCAGCAGTCCCACAAGGGGTAGTCGGTGGGCCATCGTAGCTCACTCGAGGACTTAGTGGGTTGGCAGTAGGTGACCTGAGGCCTCAATGGGTCCCCTTGGTGGGTGGGAGGCTGTGGCAGGTGAGAGACAGTCAGATATACCATGCAGAGAGAGTTTGGGTATAGATTTTATTTAGTGGATTATGGAAGGGAAAGGGAAAGGAAGAAGGGGGAAGAAGAGAGAGGCAGTGGGGGCAGGGGAGAAAAGAGAGAGAGGCAGCAGCCACCTCTTCAGAAAAAGGACAAAAAGAGAGAAAGTGCAAGCTGGAGGAGGCAGGAGGGTTGGGAGTGGGCAGAGCATGTCTCTTAAAGGGACAGGATAACTCGGTGACAGGCCAGCAGATCATAACCATTGCAATTAAGAGATTGCCTTGAATCTCAGAAAATACTTGGAACTTTGGACTTTTAAACAATGAGTGTAACATGAGGGCTGGCTCGTTGGGGTTTCTGTCCTGCCCAGTACCCCACAGCCGGCAAGCCCCAAAGAAAATCACACAGAGAGTCTACATTAGGTTATTATCTGATTGGCCCATTATCTCAGGCTTCTTACTAGCTATTATAACTTATAGTAACCCATCTATGTTAGCCACATGGCCAGTACCTTTTCTCAGCTGGGCAGCTTACATTGTTGCCTCCTTGGTGGTCTGCACAGGAATGCCAAGGGAGCTTCCTGCTTCCCTGTTCTCCTTGCGCCACCTCTACTTCCTGTCTGGTTTTCCCGCCTATACTTCCTGCCTGGCCAATCAGCGTTTATTTAAAACATGATTGACAGAATACAGACAATTCTCCCGCACCAAATGAGACTATGATAAGACTATCATGGGGACTTTGAAACAGAATTAAATGTATTTTGGATTATGATATTGTTACAAGCCTTTAGGGACCAAAGAATGGAATTTGATTGTTTGAATAAGAATGTCCCCCATGGGTCATATATAGTGACCAGGAAGTGGCACTATCTGAAAAGACTGAAAAGAGTTAGGAGATGTGACATTGTTGGAGGAAATATGTCACTGGGGTTGGGTTTGGGGATTTCAAAAGCCCAGGCCAATTCTAGAGTCTTTCTGCCTGTGGATCTGGATATAGCTCTCAGCTACTGCTTCAGAACCTGCTTGCATATAGCCATGTCCCCTGCCATTATGGTAATGGACTAACTTCTGAAACTAAGCAGTTTAATGCTTTTTTTTATATAAAGCACAGCAATAGAAACAGTGACTAAGAAAAGTGGACTTTCTCATGTCTAGTGTTAGAGTTTTTATTCTGTGTTCTTTCCCTCTTGGAGGGAACATCATCAGCCCAAATGAGAAAAGTTCATTAAAACTGTATATGTGTACTGTGTGCAGTATAGTTTCACTTTTTTTTAGGGAAATTGTTAGTATTATGATTTCTTGTGGATTTTTCAGACATTCATTCAAAATACTGTTATTTTATCAACCTCCCTAATTCTCCTGTACTTACCTGCCCACGCCTCTTCTTTAAGGAGCCCCTTAAAGAAGGAGCCACTCCCCATCAAATCATTTGTATCCTACTCTTGCCCTCTACCTTTCTTCTACCTTCCTCTATCTTTACCTCCCTCCCCCTCCCTAAAGAGCTCCCCAGGTTTCCATTTTCCTGATCAGATTATATGACCCCTACTATTTCCCTTTCGGTTGCACCTCACCCCATGCCCTATCGTGACAATAGTACTGTTTTATATTCATATTTTCTGTAATTACTGCAGGCTGTGTCATATGATAAATTTATTTTTAGCTTTTGAAGAATTCTAATCACTGATTTCCATACTGGCAGGACCAGTAAAAGAGGATTCCCTTTTCCATGCATCCCCTCCTGCATTTGTTGTTCATTGTTTCATTTCTTTGTATAGTAAGATGAAATCTTAAAAATTGTTTTGTTTTAAACTTCCCTAACAGCTAGGGAGAGTAAACATGGGCATTTTTGTTCCTTTTGAAAACTCTCATTTTAGGGAACCAGGCCCATTTTTTGAATGGGTCATTTGTTTATTTGATTCTGTATTGTTGTTTTTGAAGTTCTTTTTATATTCTGGATATTAAACTTCTATCTGATGTATAGCTGGCAAAGATTCTCTTTCTGTGGGCTTTATTTTCTCTAGATTGATTGTTTCTTTAGCTGTGCAGAAGCTTTTTTGGTTTTATGAAATTCCATTAGTCAATTGTACGTAATTCTGGGGCAAATGGAGGACTATTCAGGAAGTCCTTTCCTACACTATATTATGTAGATAACTGCCTATGTTTTCTTCTAGCACTTTCATGTTTAGGTCTTTGATCCATTGGGCATTAGTTTTTGTGTAAGGTGATAAATACAGGTCTAATTTCATTCTTCTGTATGTGGACATCCAGTTTGCCCAGCACCTCTTACTGAAGATGCTTTTGTTTCCCTCCAGTATATGTTTTTGACATCTTTTTGAAATGTTTAGTGGTTGAGGTTATTTGTACTCATGTTTGGGTCCCAGTCTCCTTCCTGACTTCAGTGGGATTATTTCAAATTCTTTTCCATTTAGGATCATGTTGGCTGTGGTTCTCTAGAATATAGTTATTGTTATGTTGAGCTATGTTTGCTCTAGCCCTCCATTCTCTAGGACTTTTATCATAAAGGCATGTTAGATTTTATCAAAGGTTTTTTCTGCATCTATTTAGATCTGATTTTTGTCTTTAAGTCCATTTATGTGGTTTATTACATTTATTGACTTGTATATATTGAACCATCACTATATTTTATGGATAAAGCCAACTTGGTAATGGGGAGCAACCTTTTTTATGTATGTTTCTATTTTCTTTGCAAGATTTTATTCAATTTTCTTCAGTCTTTGTTCATTGAAGATATTGGCCTGTTAGGATATTTTTGTTGAGTCTTCTTCTGTTTATGGTATTAGAGTAATACTAGCCTCAAAGGAGTTTGCTGATGCCCCTTTTCTGTATGTCTGTCTTCCTTCCTTCCTTCGCTGCCTCCCTCCCTCTTTCTTTCTTTCTCTCTCTCTCTCTCTCTCTCTCTCTCCCTCTCTCTCCTTTTCCTCCCTCCCCTCTCCTTCTCCTTCCTCCCTCTCTCCCTCCTTCCTTCCTTCCTTTCTTCCTAGTTTAAGAAGTTCTTGAAAGACTCAAGGCAGCAGGGCCCTGGCAGGTTCCCTGGTAGGTGGGAGACTTTAGAGGATGAGAGACCAACAGATGCACTATGTAGAGAGACCTTGGGTATAGAGTTTATTTAATGTGTAAGGGAATTATAGAATGAAGATAGAGAGATAGAGAGAGAGAGGTAGGTAGGTAGGTAGGTAGGTAGGTAGGTAGATAGATAGATAGATAGATAGATAGATAGATAGATAGATAGATATAGAGGAAGGGAGATAGAGGAGAGAAGAGGGATGGAAGGGGGAGGCAGTAATTACCTCTTCAGAAGAGGGACAGAGGGACTGACAGAGAGAAAAAAAGAGAGGATAGAAAGAAGGTCAAGATCAGCTTGCCTTGGCAGGAGGGACAGAGATTGGGGGTGGTCAGAGCTTGTCTCTTAAAGGGACAGGGTACCCAGGTGATGGAAGGTTAGCAAAATGATAACAGTACTGGCTGTAGATCTTTGAATATCTGGTAAAATTATGCTGTGCCATCTGGCCCTGGACTTTTTTTTTTTTAAGCTGGAAAGATTTTTATTACTATTTCAACCTCCCCATTAGTTATGGACCTGTTTTAAGTTGTTGATTTCTTCTTGGGTTTATTTTTTTTTTGTTTTGGCTGCATCTAGAAAATTATCTGTTTTTTTATATTATACAACTTAATGGAGTGCAGGGTTTTTAAATATCCCTTTATAATATTTTGAGGGTTTTTTTTGGTATCTGCTGTAATGTTATATTCATCTCTGATTCTGTTTATCTGGGTCCTCTCTGGTTAGTGGAGTCAAGGGTCTGTCATTTTAACTTCTCAAAGAAATGATGCTTACATTTGTTGACTTTTTGTGTTATTTTCTTTGCTTCTATTTTGTTGACTTCTGCTCTGTATTCTTACTACTTCTTACCATTGACTTGTTGACAGAGGTTTCTGTCCCACCGGGTCCTTCAGTTGTTTAGTCCGTAGAAACACACAGGGGTATACATTAATTATAAACTGATTGGCCTATTAGCTCAGGCTTCCTATAAACTCTTATAACTCATATTGGTCCATAATTCTTGTCTGTGTTAGCCATATAGCTTGGTACGTTTTTCAGCGAGGCAGTCACATCTTGCTTGCTCTGTGTCTGGCTTCCTCTGTGTCTGGGTGACAACTGCAGACTAACCTTTCCTCTTCCCAGCATTTTCCTGTTCTTGTCACTTCGCCTATACTTCCTCCCTGCCTACTGGCCAATTAGCATTTTATTAAAAAATAATACAAGTGACAGGATAAAATACCATTGTCCCATAGCATTGACTGGGTTTGGATTTGGTTTGTTCCTTGTTTTTCATACTTTTTGAATGGCATCATCATGTCATTTGTTGTTTTCTTTCTGATTTTTTAATTAGACCCTTAGAGCTATAAATTTTGCTTATAGGATTATTTTCAGAGTATTCCAGAGATTTTGTTATGTTGTTTTTTCATTTTCATTTAGTTCTGTTTTAGTTTTCAATTTTTCTTTCTTTAACCCATTCAGCATTTAGTAATCAGCATTTAGTAATAAATTTGTTAATCTCTACAAGTTTGCATATTTGCTAAAGGGTTTTTTTTCTGTCAATTTTAAGTTTTATTGCATTGTGATTAGATAGCATACAAGGGGTGACTTAATATTTTTGAATTTGTAAAGATTTGTTTCATGTCTCAGGATGTGGTCTGTTTTAAAAGAGCTTCCCTGTGCTGCTGAGTTGAATGTTTATTCTTTGGTATTTGAATAGAAGATTCTGTATTTTCTGATCAGTCAATGTGGTATATGATATCCATGAATTCTGATGTTTCTCTGTTTATGTTTTGTCCAGATGATCTGTCTATTGGAGGAAGTAGGATGTTGAGATCATCTAATATTAATGGATTGGTGCTAGCTAGTGTATTTATTCCAGTGGTCAATATGTTTTATTTTTATGAAACTAGTCACCTCTGAGTTTGGTGTACATATATTTAGGACAGTAATTTCTTCTTAGTTAACTATTCTCTTGATTAGAATAGATTAGAATAAAATGTCCCTCTTTATCTCTTCTGATTAGTTTAGTTTGAAGTCTATTTTGTCATATATTAGAATAGCAATGCCTGCTTGCTTTCTGGTTCCATTTGTTTGGAGTACTTCTGTCCATTCTTTTACTCTAAGATGGTGCTTTTCTTTTAAATCTGAGATTTGTAGGCTGCCGAATGTGGGTGACAGTTGTATAACTGGGGCAGACTGTCAGGCCACCTGCACTAAGACCATAATTTATCCATATTGCTTTTACTGGCTCCTTGGAACCCATTCTCTTTGGAGGAATACCTTGCTCAGCCAAGATATAGTGGGGAGGGCCTTGGTCCTGCCTCAAAGCAAAGTGCTAGACCTTGTTGACTCCCCACAGGAAGCCTCACCCACTCTGGAGTGGATGGGGGGGTGATGGAGGAGAAGATGGAGGAAGTGGAAGCAGGGGAGGGAGTGGGAACTGGGATTGGTATGTAAAATGAGAAAAGATAGTTTTTTTTTCTTTTTTGTTTTAAGATAGTCTTTTAAATAAATAAATAAACAGCTAAATAAATAACAAAAAAAACCCTGAGATTTGTTTCTTTTAGGAAGCAGATAGCTATAGATGGATTTTGTTTCTTGATCTATTCAGTATTCAGTTTATGTCTTTTGATTGAAGAATTGAGGTCATTGACATTTAAAGTTACTATTAAAATGTGTGTGTTAGTTGTGGTCAGCATGTTGTTGAGTTTTGGTTCATGTTGTTGAGTATTGTATTCTCAGTAGTATTTTATGTTTTAATAATTATGGCTTTGTATTTCTTTCCAATTTGTTTTCTATGCTCACTCTTGTCTTCACTAAAATTAATGCTTAGTTTTGGTTTGTTGGTTATAAATTTTTTTACAATGGAAAGAATATACATGTATATGGGATTTATTAGAGTGGCTTATAGTCTGTTATATGACTATTCCAACAATGGCTGTCTCTCACTGGAAAGCCCAATAATCCAATCCATGCTCCGTCTACAAGATTCAATGTCTCAGCTGGTCTTCAGTGTAAACTGGAATAGTGACGTAAGTTCTAATACCAGTAAAGGAATGAACTTGCCAGCCAGAGTTACGGCAAGCAGGAAATTGCTGGATATAAAAATGTTTAAGGTTATTTATGTCATAGACATTTTTTTCTTTCAGTCATGATTGATAATTTTGCTGGCTACATTATTTCAGGTTGGCTGTCATAATCAGAACTTGGAATGCTTTGCTCCAGGACTTTCTAGCTTTCAAAGTTTCTATTAATAAAGCAACTATTATTCTGATAGATTTTTCCTTTGTATGTGACTTGTAGCTTTAATGCTTTCTTAGTTATGTATACTTAAGTGGGGCTTTTTGTTTGTTTTGTTTTAGCTAAATGCCTTGGGGATTTACTGCCCTTGTCTTTTGGTGTTCTTTTTTTATATTTCTTGTATTTGTATGGCTGTGTCTTTCCTTAGGGACATTTGTTTGGAGAAGTTTTCTTTTGTGATCTTGATAAAGATCTGCTCTAGATATTGCATTATAATCTGAAATTCTCATCTATGTTTATAATCTGAAAGACTTTTTTATGGTATCCCATATTTCCTATATGTTCCTTTCCTTTTTTGTTTTTGTTTTGTTTTGTTTTTTCATGTTCTTTGATTATTTAGTCTAGATCCTGTATTGTATACTTGATACCTAATATAATATTCTATCTTCTGCTTTATTCATTTTACTTCTACTTTACTTCTGAAAGGCTTTCCTTTCAGTTTCTAGTTGGGCAATTGGGTTTTTCAAGTACAATTACATGTTATCTTTATTCCTCTTTAATGTTTCTATCTTCTGATTGACTTTCATTTTGATTGAAATCCATTGGATTGCCTTCATCATTTCTGTCAGTGTTATGTTTTTGTTTTCTGGGGCATTGCTCGGGCATTTATTCTCTTCAATCTTTTTCTCCTTTATTTCATTGAGCTGTTTCTTTATTTACTCGTTGCATTCTTTTAAGAAGTTTATGTTTAATTTCTGTATCTCATTGGCAAGCATTTTCACAGGACTGTTGGTTTTGGAGAGAAGATGCTGGCTGGCTTGATTTTTTTTTTTATATATTGTTGGTGTTCTTGTGATGAGATCTCAGCATGTAGACTTCCTTTGTTCTGAGTTCATTATAGACAGTGCAGGGTAAGGCAAAAAGAAGATCTGAAGACATTTGGGGTCCAAAAGTTGGAAATAGCTTGGGTGGAATGAAGTTGGGTGGACAGAAGGTACTGGGTTAGAAACAGGATATGATTCCTATTTCAAGTCAGAAGTGTGAAGGTAGATAGGTCTGAGTGGAAACGTAGGGAATGATGTAGGATTGTCCTGTGGTGATAGGTAGAAGGATATCCTAGCCCAAGCCAAGAGTTCCCCTGCAGTAATAGCAGGAAGGCCATACTGGGCATAACAGCCAGGGTATTGAGTTCTATAGGATACTCACCATGCTAGACCCTGGAGGAGGAAGTAAGTACTCTGGGTCCCAGATATTTGTAATAGCTATAGCATCATATTTATTTGGTAATAAGTTCTTTTATATTGGAAGACATTAACTAGAAATTACTTGTAGGAAACACAATTTGCTTCATGTTTTTGAATCTCTGCTTATTTCAAACTTCCTTTTTTGAACGTATTGTGTCTCAAAATATTATGTCCTTGTTTGTGGCATAGAGTAATTTCTTTAATCCAAGTATGACTCCAAAGGCAATGTGGTCTTTTATTCAGATTTTGTATTCTGTAGACTATTTGCTTGCCTATCCCAACTTTAGTCTGAAATAGCACATATTTTGCAGGGTTATTTTTTTCATTACAATTTCTTGGTTTAAGCTCTTTTTATTGCCAAAAGTAATGTAATTATCTTAAAATTTTTACTTCAAATTTTCTTATAGTTCTACAGATCTTATATTAAAAATCCTCTAAGGGCCAGTGAGATAGTAAATAGGTAAAAACATTTGCTATGGAAGCCTGAGTTCAACTTCCAAAATCCATGTTAAAAAGTTAGATGCATTGGCATGTGTCTATAATCCAAGCATTCTTACAGGCAGGTGTGATGCAGAGACAGGAGATCACCCAGAAGTTTCACAGCCCACCTGGTATTAAGTTTCTATTTTTAAAAGAGTAAATAAATAACATCACAAGGAAATTTAAAGGTCTGAAAATAGTTAACACTTAATGACATAGGAGCATGTTGAAGTAAGTTCAGCAGTAAAGAAATGAATAATATGCTTTTGGGATGCTGTGAAGGCACAATCATTTGAGCTGAGGGGATGGTAAAACCACATGAAAGGAAGTGGCACCAACCAGAGCTCTTAGGAATACAAAAGTGAATTGGGGTATTTGGCACTAGGAAATTGAATCACTTCATTCTTTGTTATTTTAAACCAAATTGCTTGGCTTTTTACAATAACCTAAACTTAAGCTAAGTAAGAGTGTCCCAGATTTTTTAGAATAAAGGTTGACACAGTGCCAAGCACTTAGTTCCAAACAGTTCTTTTTATCTTAAGGCAGGGCTAATCCTCCAAAAGCAGCCACCTTCAGTCCCTGGTTTTATACTTTGCTTTGCTTCAGAATTACTTCTTCCTAGCGTGCCAGCATCCCTCTGGGTTGTTGCTGCTTACACAGAGGCACAGGAAGAATTCTGGTCTTTAGTTACAGGACTGTGATTTACTTTGGCAAATCTTGATCTAATAACATTCAAGATTTCCAAACCTCTTACTGTCGGTTATACCTAATGGTTCTTCTTAAATACCCCCTTTGTTTTTCAGAACACTTTGTGTCTAGTTGTTAGTTTTAAAGTTTAATGCAAATTATTTTCTTCTAGCCAGTGGCATCCATAACAGTGTGACTTCTGGTCTCACTCTTAGGAGCAGTTGGTCACTTTCATATACTGTTAATTAGATACTAGTAAGTGCCAGACTTAATGGGAAAGGGGTATAAGATATTTAAACTTCCCTTCATAAAACAGAAATTCATTTTTTCTTGCCCCTTTGAAAACTGCATTGAAACATCTATCCACATGCAATTCTTGGGTCCATTCTGGAGCCTGATGATTAGCGCAGAATGAAAAGTGTGGGATTCAGGCATCTTCCACATAAGCATATGCTATGAACACTATGAACTTCCCTCTTATCACTGCTTTTATAGTGTCCCATAGGCTTGGATACATTGTGCCTTTATTTTCATTGAACTCTAGGAAGTCTTTTATGTCTTTATTTCTTCCTTGACCCAGGGGTGGTTCAGTAGTTCACTGTTCAATTTCCATGAGTTTGTAGGCTTTCTGAGAGTAGTATTGTTGTTAAATTCTAACTTTAATCAATGATTATCCAATAAGATACAGGGGTTATTCTGATTTTTTTATATCTGTGGAGGTTTGCTTTGTTACTGAATATGTGATCAATTTTACAGATGCTTCCATGAGGTGCTGAAAAGAAGGTATATTCTTTTGTGTTTGGGTGGAATGTTCTATAGATGCCTGTTAGGTCCATTTGATTCATGACATCTGTTATTTCTCTTATTTCTCTGTTAAGTTTCTGTGTGGTTGACCTGTTCATTGGAGAGAGTGGAGTGTTGAAGTCTCCTACTATTAGGGGTTTGATGTGCTATTTAACATTTAGTAATATTTTTTTTACATATGTGGGTGCTCTTGTATTAGAGGCATAGATGTTCAGGATTGAGACTACATCTTGATGGATTGTTTCTGTTATGAGTATAAAGTATCCTCCTTCATCTCTTCTGATTGATTTTAGTTTGAAATCTTTTTTTTTTTTTTTTAGATATTAGGATAGCTACACCCACTTGTTTCTTAGGTCCTTCTTAGGTCCATTTGATTGGAAAATCTTTCCCCAACCCTTTACTCTAAGATAATGTTGGTCTTTGAGGTTGAGTTGTGTTTTGTGCAAGCAGCAAAAGGCTGGATCCTGTTTTTGTAATCATTCTCTTAGCCTGTGTCTTCTTATAGGTGAACTGAGTCCATTGATATTAAGAGATATTAATGACCAGTGGTTGTTAATTCCTGGTTCTTTTGTTTTTGTTGTTGTTGTTGTTTTTGGTAGTAGTGTTCCTTTTCCAAGGTGGCCATAAGTCAATCTCCTTCTTTGCTTTTACATATATGCATGCACGCACGCACACACACACACACACACACACACACACACACAGAACCTTTTTCTGATCTTAAGTAATTAAAACTAGCTGTGTATTTGTTTCTTCTAGAAACTATTTAAAACCTTTAAAGCTGCCTTTTTCCACAGTTGTGACTGAATGAGCTGAGTCACTACTGTAGTTACATTTCTTTTGATGAAATAATTGTCCCTTTAAAAGATTCTATCAGAATTCTTAGAATTGTTATCATAACTATACATTTATCCCATCCATTCATCTGTTTGGGCAAATATATAAAATAATGTGTGCGTTTTCCTTATTGTGTGAGTCTCAGAGAGCAGTAACTTAGTACTTACTCATTGCCCTTTTTCTTTTCACCCCCTTCCTTGGGTTACAAAACTCCCAGTCTTAGGGATCGCATACACCACAAAGATTATCAAGTCTAAATCCCTCCTTACAAATGACTAAACTGCTTCAGAGAGCCAGAGTAACCATAGTGCAATTCTAATCAGACTCGTTTGACTTTAGCTTGGATGTACTATCAGTTATTACAACTGTTTTTACAACAACTCAGATTCTGACTTTCAGGAAGTGTAGTAATGATAAAAGAAAGTTTAACCCTTTACTGCATCTGGTAGTTATTGCAAAAGAATTATTGTCAGACCTATGGTAGTATTCCTAGAACCTGGTATGGTACTTGGTATGTCCTTCATTGTTCTGTCATTTACATGTCATTTTGTGTCTTCCCGTGCTTACATTCTTTTAAACCTTATAATTAGTGACTTTAATGTCTTTTAGATTCAATATTCCTAAAGTGTGCTGCAGTCCCTTTGGGAACTAGAATAAGTTATTAGAGCCTTGCAGATGTGCGTGGCTGCTGTGTTCTGTCATTTTCCCTTCCGTTGATAGCCTATGGCCTCAGCTGCTGAGCTGTGAAGGAGCTCAAACCCCCAGGGTCCATTAGATTTAACTTGTTTACTGCATTGATATCTATATGTTAAATGACAAGAGAGTTCAGGTTATTGAATAATTTAAAATTCAGCTCTAATTGGTGTCATATGACCTGGAAAAGGCCAGGGATGACGCCAGGCGCATGCTGTGAATTTCTTATAAATTATTCATAAATTAGATGATTCATTTTCCTGAGTGCCTTGCTAAATGCAAAAGTTTGTAAGTTATAACTGATGATATAACACCTGTAAGTATTTAGTTCATAACGCTGGAAGGTAATCTACCTTGATGATCTTCTAGCAAAATCTGCCAGTATAGGAGAGTTAATTGCACTGAGGAGAATGAACATTTATCTGGGATGATACATTGGCAAACCACACAGTGCAGCTGTTGCATTACGAATTTTCTGTCAGTTTGATAACTGGTCCATGTATAATGTTAAAATGCAGCATGCCATTCTGTGCTTTATTCCACATTAATTCCAAAATATCCTGTGAGGTAACAGTGACTTGTGAACACACACACACACACACACAAACAACACTACTGACCTTTTAAAAATGGAGAGGGAATTTTGAAGCTCAGAATTGATAATTATCTTTTCATAAACTGATAAGGAGGAAAACTAGAATTGTTAACACTTGTTAAGGTAGGAAAATTATTTACCATAAAAATAAATACCTCAAGACTTGCTGGTAATATTAATTATTCCTGTGGATAAAAACTCATGAGCATATTGGAAGTAGTCAATTCCTAAGCATCCAAAGATGTGGTAATGACAACACCAGTTGATTTCCCAAAGAGGACAGGGGAAATCTTATCGAGTCCATGCCCTGAATGAAGAGCTTTCAAGTAATTAGTGATTGCTTAGAGAGGGAAAGACGGTCTTCTCCGTTATCCTAATAGGTTATATCATGCTAAGTGATCAGCCCTAAACACATACACATATGAGCAAAACTCAATAGACTCAGCAGATTGTAGTGTGTGTGTGTGTGTGCGTGCACACACATCTGATGTAACAAAATAACGAAGAGGTGTGAATCTGAGAGGGTGATGTAGAAATGAAGTAAATATAGTACTCATATATGAAGTTCTCAAAATGTCTTCATAAAGGAAATATCACTGCTATTTAGTTTATGCTCTACTTGTTCTTTTATAGCAGAAAGATTATCCAACTCTATAGTGGTGATTTATAGAATTATATATGGATAATTAAACAAAGTGGTAATGTAGGGTATTTTAATATGTAAGAATAAGGGTATACACTGTTTATATATGCACTTGCATACATGTCTATAAGATACCATATTATACATGTTTATAATGTAGATATTATATATAAAGTATTAAAAAGTATCTTAAACTTAAGTAAAATTTTCAATTCCACTAGTTTCTTAAATTTTAGTTGAAGAAAATTCTTCATAATGTCTAACCTAAGTATTTTACATCCTTTTTTACCTTATTATTGTGTAAATATGGGTATTCATGATGTATGTTTGATGTGAGTTTGGGTATGCCATGGCTCATGTATGGAGTTCAGAAGACAGCTTTGTAGTGTTTGTTTACTCCTAACTTTCCATAGGTTCTGGGGATCAAACTCAGTTTGTCAGATTTCTTTTTTTTTCTCTGATAATTTTTTATTACTTTATAAATAATAGGAATCAAAATTTCCACTTCCTCCCCTCCTTCCACTTCCCTCCCACTCCCCCTCTCTGCCTCCCATCTCTCCCTCCAGTCCTAAGAGAGGGCAGGGTGCCCTGTCCTGTGGAAATCCAAGGCCCTCCCCACTACATCCAGGCTTACGAAGGTGTGAATTCAAACAGACTAGGATTCCAAAAAGCCAGTACATGCAGTAGAGACAAATCCCAGTTCCATTATCTTTGGCTTCTCAGTTTGCCCCAATTGTCAGCCACATTCAGAGGGTCCAGTTTGATCCCATGCTCGTTCAGTCCTAGTCCAGCTGGATTTGGTGAGCTCCCATTAGCTCAGGCACACTGTCTCAGTGGGTGGACAAACCCCTCGTGGTCCTGACTTCCTTGCTCATATTTTCTTTCCTTCTGCTCTTCAACTGGACCTTGGAAGCTCTGTCCAGTACTCCCATGTGGATCTCTGCCCCTGTCTCCATCTGTTGCCAGACGAAGGTTCTATGGTGATATTCAAGATAATCATCAGTCTGACTACAGAACAAGGCCAGTTCAGGCACCCTCTCCTCCACTGCCCAGGGTCCTAGCTGGGGACATCCCTGTGGACATCTAGGAACCCCTTTAGAGTCAAGCCTCTTGCCAATCCCACAATACCTCCCTTAATTAATATATCTTCTTCCCTGCTCCCATATCTGTCCTTCCTCCATCTCAACCATCCCACTCCCCCTAGCTCTCCCCAGCCCTCCCCTTCTCCCTCCTCTCTCCCCCTCTCCACTTCC
>JAQHUG010000574.1:618075-640652 GCA_028555095.1 Dicrostonyx torquatus | reverse complement strand
TTCCTTCCTTACTTACTTCCTTCCTTCCTTCCTTCCTTCCTTCCTTCCTTCCTTCCTCCCGTCCTCCCTCCCTTCCTCCCCCCTCCCTGTAGCTTTAACAAACTTCCCGACTGCTCATCAAGTCCAGAGGCAAACTTTGCTGTTGTGCAGAAGCAATATCAAATTTAAAAATTAGTATGATTTTAGGAAGATGGAACTGATCTGGGGAGAAGCGTCAAGTCTCAGAGATCAGGAGTGATACAGAGTTTAGAATTTATGGATACTTTTGGAACAGAGGAAACCAGAAGACCAGACATATAGCTAGGACAAGAAAAGCCAGGAACTCAGGAAATGGGAGACAATAATGTACCAGTCCCCAATAAGAGGCTTAGCATTGGGCCTATCATCCTCATAATCAAAATGATACCTAAGGGAATGTTAATGAGAAAGCCTATAGGGTGAAATGGCTGAGAATCAGACTTTGGTTCATAACTTCTACATTTTTAAGTCCTCTGGGGCATGTTTATTTGTTCAACATCTTTTGGTTTGGTTTCATTTGGTTTAGTTTGGTTTGGTTTATTTGGAAAATTTCAAACTTCATAGTTCACATATAGCAGACACTAAGTGTTTAAGAATGAATTCTGAGATACTTTTTGACTCCATTGTTCAACAGTTCTTTGTTCAGCTACTGAGGTTCCCACTGAAGAGACCTTAACGTCTTGGTCATGTGTGCTTGTTGAGTGAGTGGTAGAAAGGTAAAAGTGATAGTGAAGAAGGGCACAATATTAGTAGGACATACTGGAAACTATCACTAGTAGAAAAATACGCAGCCTCATTCCTTTTGAGCACTCCCTGATTCCTGCTTTAGTATCCTTATAACTGCTAAAGTTTTTGAGTGGAAGGATGTGGTTAGTCAGTTCTTTTTTTCTCAAAATTTGTAAAGTTCTTAAAAAATAAGTTCTGTCATTTTTCAAACATGTTCTCTGATATGATCTTAGTTATTTCATAGGATTAATTTTTGATATATTTATAATTTCAAACTTGTTAAAATTTATTCTTCAGGGTTGAGTTCACCCCACCCTCCTTTTCCTACTTCACATAGACTAACCAGCAAATTATCCAACCAACCATACCAACCTTCCAAGTTTCGCTTTTACTAAAAGTAGATTCAGTGGATTAGAATTATTATTCAGCAATGCTGTGACCTCTGGGAATGCTGCACTTTCTCATATGTTTTGACCATATTCCACCATCTTCTGGCAAAATAAGACATTGCAATATAATTCCTAAGTAGTGGATCTCTTTTCATTAGCAGGTTGATGTAACGAGAATGAAAAAAGTCAGATTATTTCATAATAGCCATATTATTATGAGTGTTAAAAATGATGCTTATATTTCCTAACAGGATAATAAAAGTTTCTTCTGAATCTGAATCCCAATGTCATCTCTCACCACTGTCTATTATGCACTTAGGTTTTTCCTTTCTTTATTATGTGTTCTGAGAGCACTTGCCATATTTTTACTCTTTCACCCTTTTCCACATCTTCCAACTTGTGTGTTATATTGTATTATGATCTTTGTCTTTCTTTCAAAATGTCTATCAATTCCTCTTTTCTATGATGAGTATGGGGTACTGATACTTATATTTGAGGACTTCCCTGTATGTTTGCATGACATAATATAAAGAACAGAGATCATGATATGGAAAAATCTAGTCATCTTCTCACCTGTGTGTCTTAACCACAAGGGAAGGAATAGTGGATCTATGCAGCCATAGTAGTAACTCATGGTTAGGAACTGTTCCTATTACTGTGGAACAGGAAACCAACAGGCTGGACTCCGGAAGCCCACTTCTGTAGACCATACCTCCTAAAGGGTCCAAAGCCTCCAAAAGTAGCACCTAGAGCTGGGGATTAGACATTCAGAACATTAACCTATGTGGAACATTTCAGATTCAAATCCTCACAGAAATTATTTTACAATCAAATTATTATATATGAATTGAATAAAATACTAGCTTACCTTAAAACTGGCTTCATAAATCATTGCCTTCCTTGTTCTGTTTTCCATGACCTTGGTTTTAGAAAATTTCTTTCAATATTTTATAAACTGGTGCTTTTAGTATTAATTAATAAATTTGTTTAAAAATATTGTACACAATTGTTCCAGTGATGCAAAGTTACCATAATCCTTATTATATTAATTCAGGAAAGTATTTTATGTCTTTCTCAGAAAAAAATAAATGATCAGCTATACCAGTCTTTATATGGTTGGTTGTTTTACTATACTAAATGTTTAAGAGATCTTTTATAATTGACTTGCATAGAATATGAATGTAGGAAACAATAAAAGAAGAAAGGAGTTCTTAGAAGTTAAGATTAGCATATAAAATAAATGTTTTTTAAAATTAAAAATAAAATTATCAGTATCACTGTGTTGAAGCTAAATTTCCTATGTGATTCGCAATTTTTCTAATAATTCATTTAAAGAAGTAAGCATGAGCATTCATTGAAATCTTTAGAGAATGAGAGCAAATTAGTTCTAATTACTTTCGATAGTTTTCATACCTTGCAAGCACATTCCAATGTAGTTTCTTTTTAACCATTTTTTATTTATTAGATTTTTAAAAAATACCAATCAAAGTTCCCACTCCCTCCCCTCCTCCATTCCTTCCACACACCCTCCCAGCCGATCCCCTCCAATCCTCAGAGAGGGTAAGGCACATTGTTTTGTGGAAGGTCTAAAGCTCTTCCTACTATATCTAGGCTGAGCAAGGTATACATCCAAAAAGAATAGGCTCCCAAAAAGCCAGTACATGCAGTAGGAATAAATCCTGGTGCCACTGCCAGTGGCCCCTCAGTCTGCCCCAGTCATGCAACTGTCAACCACATTCAGAGGGACTAGTTTGGTTCTATGCTTGTTCCTTCCCAGTCTGACTGGAGTTGGTGAGCTCTCAATAGCTCAGGTAGACTGTTTCAGGGGGTGAACCCATCATGATCTTGACCTCTTTGCTCATATTAAGAAAGAAATTGAAGAAGATACCAGAAAATGGAAAGATCTCCCAAGCTCTTGGATAGCTAGTATCAACATAGTAAAAATGACAATCCTACCAAAAGCAATCTATAGATTAAGTACAATCCCCATCAAAATTCCAACATAATTTTTCACAGGCCTTAAAAGAACAATAATCAACTACATATGGAAGAACAAAAAACCCAGGATAGCCAAAACAATCCTGTACAATAAAGGAACTTCTGGAGGCATCACCATCCTTGACATCAAGCTCTATTACAGAGCTACAGTAATGAAAACAGCTTGATATTGGCATATAAACAGAGAGGTTGACTAATGGAATTAAATTGAATACCCAGACATTAATCCACAAGCCTATGAATACCTTATATTTGACAAAAAAATTAAACAATGGGGGGAAAAGTATCTTCAACAAATGGTGCTGGCATAACTGGATGCCAACATGTAGAAGAATGAAAATAGATCCATATCTATCGCCATGCACCAAACTCAAGTCCAAATGGATTAAAGACCTCAATATAAATCTGACCACACTGAACCTGATAGAAGAGAAAGTGGGAAGTAGTCTTCAATGCATGGGCACAGGAGACCAATGTAATTTCTTGCTGTGACTTTTTGTTTGTAGCTCACAGTGGTAATTCTAGGCTGTATTCAGAACCAGTACCTGAAGGAAGGTTGCCCACAGAGCCATCTGAGAACACACTCCTGTGCGTTAGTCGTCAGTGGGATGGGGACAACAAGGGCATTGCACACATTGAGCAGGTTTCTCTTCTACCCTTCATATAGAGGTAGAATGAGGATCATCTTTGAAGGATGACTGAATTTTATGTTCAGAAATTAAAGTCTGTTGTATTGCTCAAAGCAGAAGGCAAACAAGGTCACCCAAATGCAATAATAAATGCATCGATCATTCTATTTGAAAAAATCCTAGTGTTTTTGCTGAAATAATGCCAATACAAAAATCTGTAATGATTTTAAACTGCATTATCCTGTGTAGAATTAAGACTTCAATTATAGTAATAAGTTGGGGGGTCCTTTACAGAAACTGACTTTGATTATTGAAGAAAAGAAGATCACTAGCCCTTCTTTCAGTAATTACCAGGCGCTGGGCTCATTTATCTATTGAAAATAAACTTGGATCAGAAAAGCTGATCTCATTTGTTTCCCATGATACTGCAAACGTTTGGCCTGGATGAGAGGGCTGTGTACTGTACTGTTGCAGCCTTGTCCACACACCTCTTCTGCCTTCTCTGACGTCAATAGCTACAGCTTATATAAAATAGGCAGGGACTCCAGTAGGGAGCTCCTGAGGCCATTTCATGTTTTTAGCATGATACAGGGATTAACTCATGTTTCACCTCTGGATGCAGAGGACACCCTCCCGTTCTTATAAACCTTCTAAAGGTAGATTTGTGACACTGTCTGTGTGGTCCTATCACCTGTTAGTGTGCCTGCTCTGGCCACACTTTAGGAGAGCCCCGTTTCAGTGATATCAGGGCTTGTGGCAGGTTTAAAGTGGATGGGGAAAGTTAGTGCTTGGCACCTTCCATTTTTTGTGGCTTCTGTTGGTCACAACATTCTCTGCCACAGTGAACACAATGTTCCCACCTTCTGAGTGACTTGGGATAAACCAAAAAGTGAGCAGAGGATTCATGGGGTGCAAGAGGGACACCTGCACTTGTAAGGCAGAAGAGAAAGGATTGGGGCAAGACTCCATCTTGGCACAGACTATAAAGCAGCAACTAGGTGGCTCAACTTCCTAGGGAGCATCAAACTGAAAGACGTCCTCTCTCCAGAGCAGAGAAGACACCAGGTTTACCTGCCTGGTACTTGGAGTAAGACTTCAGACTTCCACTAATCCAAGCCTTCTGAGACAGGCAGCTCAAGACTGGATCATTTCTGAGGGGTATCTCTTTTCCATGGTCTTTCAAGACATTACTAGCTAAGGACCATGTTTATTGCTGTCCTCAAGCAAAGTCAGGAAGACGGAATTGTGACTGTACAAAAGTCAGCCATGCAAAGTGACCTCCTTTTCAGGACGAAGTGTACTGACCCAGTAGGAGTCATTGTTCACAGTATTAGTACTATTAATATTGGTTTTAATGAATCAAATATTGTAAATGTTTTATCATTAAACTGTAATCTAAGACTGTTTTTAAAGCCGTTCTAAATGTTGAATGAACAATTATTTAAAAATAGTTTTCACTGGATGTGGAAGCTGAAGCAGAATTATCATGAGCTTGGGACCAGTGTTGATTGCATAGTGAGACCTTGTCGTAAAACAATCAAAGTATTTTTCTCTTTCTAAAATATATGGCAATATAATGTATATACATGTAATTTTAAAGTCAATGGATGTACATATTTATGGATAAGGTACCAAACAAGGAAGTTCTGAGACCATCCACAAAGTTATCTGGCATACTCAACTGAAAATTATCTCTATGATTATTTAAAGACAGAAAGAAAGTGTGTATATCTGTTATGCTATGCTTTATTATTAATATTCTTTATCTTTTTGCTTGTTAGAAATAAAAAATTCATAATAAGAATATTGTACTATAACTTCTGGACAAGTTATACAAGGCAAAATTATTACTTTTTGAGACAAAATCCTATGTAGCCTAAGCTCCTCAAAGTCACAATGTAGCCAAGGATGACCTTGAACTCCTGACCTTTTTCTTGCCTCACTTCTCTCATGACTGGATTATGGTTTTGGGAAATAATTTGGTTTTAAGAGAGGCTGGTGGTCAGTCATAGGGCTTTGCACATGTAAGGCAAGAACTCTAGCAACTGAGCAGAGCTCCCTAAGTTTCTATTTAATGAATGTTCCTTCTGCCAGCATCAGAGCTCAGTAGGAGCTGTAGGAACACTTACAATTCAAAGATGAGTCCCCTTTAAGCTCAGGACTGAAGGGAAGGAGTAATGATGGTTTGTGACCTTTGATCTGAAGCATGCGCAGGAAAAGAGTGTCATTTGCCCTAGTGGTGAGAAATATTGTTTACAAAAGAAAAAAAGTAGGATGATAGTGTTGATTTTGCCTCCACAGTGTCTGACACTCTACACTCTCAGAAAAACTCTACGGATCTGTTCTTACAATTTGGACACGCATTCAGGTCCTGGAACTTGATTCAGTTTTGGTAGTTGTGGCTATCTAGTCTATAGTTTCTTATGAAGATATAGAAAATGTAAAATTTGACTAGTCATTGACAACTTCCCACAAGTTCTTAATCTTTGAATATCAGAGACAGTTCAACTTACAATTAACAAACCATTTCTCATCTTTGAATGAATTAAAAACAAAACAAAAACGAGGAAAAGTCAAATAAAGTGTGCCTTAGCACAGAAAAACATGGCTGCTCACCCCCAGGCATTTGTAAACATGTGCTCTGTGATACTGGCAGAGACCAAAATACTAACACTGAAGGCACAGTGTTATAAACTAGTTCTAAATTCCTTATAAAAGAGTTTCCTTACATTCCATTGTACTCCTGGTCATCAGACACTAGATGGAGCCCTAAGACATGTGTAGGTTATTGTTTGGGCAGACCAGGGAGCTACTAGCTAAAACTAAAGCTTCAGGTCGGAAAATGCGTTACAAGAATGCCACAATAAAGTTATCAAATTTCATATTTATAGAATCATATGTCTTTCCAAACTCAAGTGTGTCACATACACTTTATATGATTATAAAATATATGTTTTTCATTTAAAAATTATTTATCAGATAACATGCAGCTCCAGCTTTCTTGTCTTCAGGCCCAGCTCTTTCCAAGAGTTGCTGTCCTCATTGTAAGATATTATACAAGTGAGGCTAGTATTTCTCTAGTCATGGCCCTGTTTGCCAACAAGCTGCTTTGCATAAGGCTTTGAAGAGCTGAAAACGCTGGAGAGGAAACAGAAAAACAGAACTGTAGTCTGAAACTATTTGATGATTTAAATCCCACTTGAACAAGGGGGTAGTGATTAAGGTCCCTGTGTACAGAGTCTGAGTTGACAGCTTTCAGACATAAACGTCAGCAGTTTTCAAAGGAAAATTGAGTCCTAGGATTCCTTCTGTCAGAGAAAATCAGTGTCAAAGAAGTTGATATTTTGAAGAGACTGCATTGTTAATAAATGGCAGAATGACAGAGTTTGCACCAGGTTATTGAAGACTAAATACATACCTTAATGTAAATTTTAACATTCAATTCTTTGTTTGCTCTTCAAATCTCTTTTCTGTCTCTCTTCGCTAAACAGCTGACTCCATGGCGCTAATGTGAGGGAAGGAAAGAATTCTTCCCCAATTTTCCAAACATTATGCTTTTTATTTCTTATCACTCCTTGTTGTACCCTGGATAATTTCCCCCAATCTGATTCTGCAACTTCTTTCAGCAAGGTTATCCAGGCTGTTGTTTAATTCCCCCCACACTCCCAAGAGCTGGAGTTAAATCCAGATCCTTATTCCTTTGTTGTTCAATCTTCAAACCAACCCTTTGTTCTTATGTTTCCAGTCCCGCTTCATTTGTTTGTCTGTTCTTTTTCACTAACTCTCATCAAAAGGATCCCAAGAGAAAGGAGCTTAGTGCAAAAATTAAATAAGGATGGAGTTTATGGAGTGTGACAACCTGGCTTACGATGCCATTGGTTCACTGGTTATGTGTAGGTAGGTCACTTCACTTTCCTGTGTCTCATTTTTCCAACTATTACAAGAAAGTAACATCTACTCACAGGGTCACAGTCAACAGATAAAGTCACATGGAACAATCAGCACAGTACTTTGTACAAGATGGTGCTTAATAAATATTATCACCATCGTTGTGTTATCCTTTATCCCCAAGATGGTGCTTAATAAATATTATCACCATCGTTGTGTTATCCTTTATCTCCAAATGCTCCCTGATCCTAAGTTCTACAGAAATTAATCAGTTGTTTTGTCTCCCTGCCTGTTCCATCCCTTAAGTAGTTTGTGACTTAATTATGAAGTTATCCTAGTGACAATTATTTCCCATGGCTATCATGCAAGCACACTGGCTCTGAACATGGACCATAGAGTGTGTTTACACTTACCTTTGTAGGTCTGGACCAGTACCAATGATCATTTCTGATTAAGAAGGGCCTATCATGAACAGTGTCCCATCTAACACATTCAAACAGGTAGAGATTTGATGTTCTGAATTCTCTTCCTAAGGTCTTTCCATACTGTCCCGAGGCTTAAGGGAGGATGGGTTTATTTCTAGACTTGGCTCATGAACTGTATATGGATGGCCTTTCAAGCTCTTGTATTCTAACAGAAACATCTCTCAGTGTGGTGTCCCATTTTCTGCTATATGGACCATCATACTTTAATGTCCAGGCCTGAGACCTCAGCTCAGATCAGACTGACATTTACTTGGCCTTTCTGGATTGGTTTCTTTTTCTGGTTATGGCACCCATAACTCTGTTTTTCTAGATTGTACTCATGCCTTCCCTAAAATTGTTCTGTTTGGAGAAAAGTGGTTTTGTTTTTTTTCTCTCCTAGTGGCCCAGTCAGCCATATGGACTTGAAGTCAGTGTGGGAAAAATTTTTCATCAGAAAAGATAAAGCAGAAAGGTAAAGCAGGCAGTGCAGTGCTTAGGCAGTATGAGCTGCTATGTCTTGTGTCTCTCGATTCAGGCTCATCGCATCCTAAGAAGCAATCACCAAGCCTCACTCCAATGTCACTTCTTAATTCACCTACAAAGTTTGTTGTTTTTCATTTTCATGGACCTTGTAAAAGTGCCTGAATTTCTTGTTGCTCCTTTAAAAAAATCATTCTGATAGCAGAGCTGAGAAAAATGTGTTTGGGAGAGAGGCTTAGGTACTGTGAAAATGTGTATTAGACTTCACTCAGTTCCAGAAAGCTCAAGACATATTGCTTTCTTGGCCAATGAAAGGGCTTTTTGAGTTTTAATTAATAAGTTAGAAATGCACTGTCTAGTCATAGGAATTTGCTAAGCATGAAGGAAAATATATTTTTATTTGAAAAGTTGTTAGGCTGATTGAACTGAGATAGGGAGAAAATACAAGTGTAAAGGTGAGCGCACATTGACAGAGAAAGATAGAAATTCGGGGAAACACATTTGCAATCAGCTTTTTTTTGGGGGGGATTACAGTCTACTGGTAAGTTTTTGTGGCAATAAAGAACTAAAAGACAGTTGCAATGAAACAACTAAAAACAAGGACCATGATTACCTCTCATTGAAATCTGCAGAACAGAGAAGAGTTAAGGGAGATTGCAGAGAGGCGATGACATCACATTTGGAACTTGTCAGTTGACAGAAGGAAGGAAGGGCATTTCAGAAGAAAGAAATGCCCATGGTTTGTCATGAAAACATTATAGAAAATCTGAAGATAAGCATTGAGTGTGACTGGGTTGAAGTGGGCAATGGGGCAAAGGGAAAATGTAGGTTATGTAGCTTCAGTAGCTTCAGGTTGTACAGATCTCCACTATGCTCCATGCAGAGAAATCTGTAAGCTATTCACAGTAAGCCATTGGAAAACAGTGTACAGAAACAACTTGGTGCCTCACACACTTCCTGGAGTGATGGATTTCTGGTAGACCCTTTTGTTCTGGCATTCTTACATGGGAAAATAGGGAGAAGTGTTTCATTTAATACAAGTGTTAACTGCGTTTCTTGCTTGAATCTTAAGAGAGTTTCAAATTCTGCAGCATGTCTGACACCAAACGGAATTCTAGGAATACATAATATCTTATTAATACTTTCTGTTTCTGTGGCAGATAATATACAGAAACAATTTTAAGTAAAACCAACTCATGACTTTAGAGGGTTTTGTTCAAGATAGACTAGATTCATTGCTTCAGGTTAGGTGAGAAAGAACATCATGACAGCAGCAGTGTGTGACAGAAGCTAACACCTTTATGATAATTCCAAAGCAGAAAGATGGAGACTAAGGCAGCGGGATGGGGAAAAGTTTCCTCCATCAAAAGCCATGTCCCCAGGGTACCAATTCCCTCACCTAGGTCTCCCTGACCAATACTGCAGTCAAGGCATCAGATTAATCCATCCATGAAGAACATTCACGACCCGATCACTTCCACAAAGGCCATCTCTCAACACTTTTCAGAAAACGCATAGTCCAATGGAGTATTTAAAAGCAAACTGGTTTTTAATTATCTGTGTGTATTGTAGCTCTGAAAGTGTGAGACTTGAGAGTCTCAGGTTCCTCTTCTGTGAGATACTTAGGAGGATTCTATTACCCACTTCATGGAGTTTCATAAGGTTGAATGACTTGTGCAAACTCCTATTTGGAAGACTCCATACAAATTAGCTAATAAAAATCCAAAGTTGAAAATATATTTGCAACACACTACTCTTTCATTCATGGATCCTGTATTAGTCAGTGTTCAGTCTGAGAATAACTTCACTGGAAATTCACTGGCATTGGGAGTTAGTACTGTTTTACTGCACCTGTATTAAATAACTATTCTGATAATCTATAAATTCTAATAGCTATGGAGAAAGAGGCACTCTGCCTGTCGGTCCAAAATTAATACAGCAATCTAAGCACTGGACATTTTACCTTGTCTTTTGTTGCAATGATGTTGACATTTGAAAATCATATATATAATTTTTTATTTTTGTGAAGTAAAAGGATAAAAGATATCTTGGAGTAGGAATTACCCTTGTCATGTTGAAAAATGAGAAAACAAATGAATGAACACATGTAAATTCATAGAAATTATCCACAACTCCTTATATTGTATTGCTTTTAAATTTCAAAGAAATTCTGTAATTATGTAAGTAGCAAGAAGGGCAAGAACTACAAATGCCAAAGTATAAGATGCATAAAAAATAATGGACAAAGATATTTTCACCACAGTTTTTGTGATTTAACCTTGTCCTCTTTCTGAAGGGGGGGGGAGGAGAGAATGAATGGAAGGGTAGAAGGGAAGGGGAAAATGGGCTAAATCACTTAATACAGCCAAGTACAATGATGACCTGTAGGAGAAAAGTCCTAGGCATCTCAGTATTTTAAACATAGTAAAGAAAATCAAATAAAAAAATTCAAACCATTATTTTCATAAAAAGTTATGAAGAACACTCATTTGCCTTTTATTATGCAGCAAAAGTCATCATACAGCTCAACCACTAATCTCAAGCATGAATGCAGACATGTAGGAGGCTATTAGAGAAGAGGCCACATTACCCAGGGGGCAGAATTCCAGACATGTAAAAATACAGGTAAAGATTGGAAATTGGATGGAAGTTGCTAACTTAGATAATCACTTCAAGTCTACTATGATGTCATTTGGGGCTTATTAAAACCAATTTTCTTCACCCTATGATGGCTATGTAATGAACGTGGTTGACTTGTGTTAACATTTAAGATGTACTAAGGATTACATCATCCCCCTCTGTTGGAGGAGGGCCGCTTGTTTGTCCCAGCTGCCCAGTACTGAAATAATCACATAGAAACCACTGCTTGGCCCATTAGCTCTAGTTTCTTATTGGCTAACTCTTCCATTTTAATTTAACCCATTTCTATTAATATGTATATCACCACAAGGTCGTGGCCTACCAGCAAAGTTTCAGCATGTCTGTCTCCAGTAGCTCCATTATTTCTCCTTGACTCTGCCTTCTTCCTCCCAGCATACAGCCTACCTTTCCCTGACTAGTTCTGTTCTTCCATGTCATAGGCTCAAAGCAGTTTCTTTATTCATTAGTGGTAATCACAGAACACAGAGGGGGCTCTCACATCACCCCTCTTGTAAGTAAGTAATTACGTAAGTTTAATGAATATATATGGTTTTGTTTTAGTCTAAATTCAAAACAAAACCAGAGTGACAATAAGCTATACATATGTATGCCTTAGATATTCCAAAATTTCCTCCACTTTCAAAGTTCTTAAAGACAAAAAGCATCAAGCATGTTGGCATTCCACCCTTCCTTGTATTGTGGTTGATAATGTGTCCTGTGTGAGCTACTTAAGTTGTATCAACATTGTGCAAGTTATAAGTAATGGACAACAGCTTATTATATACGTTACTTTGAGTGATGAGCTTAGAAGCCCTGTTTGCTACTTTTTGCTGTTGTTATAAACTGATTGGCCTAGTAGCTCAGATTTCTTATCAACTCTTATAACTTATATTAGCCCATTATTCTTATCTATGTTAACCACGTGGCTCAGTACCTTATTTGGCAAGGCAGTCACATCTTGCTTCTTCTGTGGCTGGATCCTGACTGCAGAATAGGACTTTCTTCTTCTTAGAATTCTCCTGTTCTCATTAACCTGCCTCTACTTCCTGTCTGGTTGTCCTGCCTATACTTCCTGCCTGGCTACTGACCAAACAGCATTTATTTAAAATATGATTGACAGGATATAGACCATTCTCCCACAGCACTTCCCTCTTTTTTAAAAAAAAAAATACAAAAACAAAAAAAAAACAAGAACTCTGAATCTAATATCCTTTGTTTAGCTTTTCTCTTGACCATTAGCCATAGCAACATGTAACCAATGTTCTAAACAAAGGAAAATACCCATAGTCCATTTTTCGGGAACTTGGGTGTAGTTTTCCAGGCTACTTCCTGCTGGTTGGGGGTGCTGATAATCTTATGGGGTACCTAAAGAAAATTTAGAATTATGATCAAATCATGATTGGAGTATCTTGTGAGGCTTGATCATCTCAGGCAGCAGTCTTGAATCTGTTCTCGATGTAGAACTCAGACATCTGGGCCATCTGTTCCTACCGGAGATTTCTCGGGTGATCTTCCTTGATCAAACCTGATTTTTCTTAATTCAGAATAAAACTATAGCCTCTCATTTTCTGTGGAAACAAAAGCAAAACCTTTTCTCCCAAGTAACTTATCTTTTGACTTCAATTTTGAAGTCAAGGTATTTTCAAAATACCTATCTTGGATTAATTCAGCAGCATTTATAAACAAATACCTTTTGGCAGCTGTTGCTCCTTCCTCAGCATTCAAACAATTCAAAGAAAACATAATAACACATAGTATCCAGACTCTCAGTCTCTTTTTCATCTTTATGTGGCTTTATTTTAACCTCTATTTCTTTTATTTTAACTTTTAATTTTTTACTTTTGAGACAGGGTTTCTCTGTGTATCTTTTTCTAGGAACTCACTCTGTAGACCAGTCTGTTCCTTAACTCACAGAGATCCACCTGCCTCTGCCTCCCAAGTACTGAGATTAAAGGTGTGTGCCACCACACCTTGAATTCACAGAGATCTGTCTGCCTCTGCCTTCCAGGTGTTGGGATTAATGGTGTGTGCCACCACACCTTGAACTCATAGAGGTCTGCCCGCCTCTGTCTCCTAAGTGTTGGGATTAAAGGTGTGTGCCATCATACCCAACTACTCTCTTTCTTTTTTAAGAACTTTAATCTTGGGGGCTGGAGAGATGGCTCAGAGGTTAAGATCACTGCCTGCTCTTCCAAAGGTCCTGAGTTCAATTCCCAGCAACCACATGGTGGCTCACAACCATCTGTAAAGGGGTCTGGTGCCCTCTTCTGGCCTGCTGGCATACACACAAACAGAATATTGTATACATAATAAACATAAAAAAATTCTTTAAAAAAAAAGAACTTTAATCTTTAGCCTGCATATGTTTTTAACACACTGTAAACTATTGAGAGGTTTTCTTCCTCTTTGACTCTCTCTTTACTGTATATTTCTCTTTTTCTGACCACGTGAGTTTTTAATTTGCTAAGCAATATGGCGAAGGTTAAAGCCTTGGCTTTGACGGCTGAATCCAGCCCATTTCTTAGCTTTCTAAGATTCCAGCCTCATGGCAGAGGTACTGGCTGTAGTCATGTTAATTGCCACAACTCTATGGTGTTTCAAGGTCCCTACCAGCAAACAAGCTGCAGCAGTCTGCTCATAAAGCACACTCAAACGCTCTGTAGCTGGACCTCCTGCCTGAAAGAGAGTTAAAATGGCATGGCTTTTTTCCTGCTATGACTGAAAACCAAAAAGCATGCAGTCAGCTTTTCATCCATACTATTTAAGTATTTTATGGCAGGAACTCTTAAAAGAGCTGCAAGGTTTTACAGCTAAAGCTGAGTCAGGAAGCCTCTCTTAAATGAGACACATTTACCTCTAGCAAACAGAGCCCAACTGAGAAAATGCTGCAATCAATGATCTGTGCTTAACTCTATTCTTTTCTGTCTAGAATTACTTCCCAAGCTCTCTCAGGCTTTATATGGATGCAGTTGTCCATGTGGGTGCCATTTGTTGTTGGGGTTTCTGTCCTGCCTGGTTCCCACAATTGTTAAGTCCTTATTTGGAGAGGCAGTCACATCTTGCTTCTTCTGTGGCTGGGCCATGACTGTCTGTTTGCTACTTTTTAAAATCAATCTTTATAAATACACAGCTAGTATCAGAGTGATCAATTTCTAAATAAAATTAATTTTATTCTATATACTATTTTCCTAAAGTTACTGCTAAAATAAACTCTATCATTTAACACAGTAGAAGCTATGACTGTGAGGACCTGGCTTTGCAAACTCCATTTTAAAGAAGGGGCTTCATCTTAAGCCTTGTAATGAAGGGCGGCTGATCTCAACTCCAGAAATTTGCAGTGGGCAGAAATTTGAACTGATACCCTGAAAATAGTCAATTAAGGAGCTAGGGAGCAAGACCACAAAATTTAACGAGGTCCAGATGTTCCTAGGAGGCATACACTACTCGGAGATAACTTGTCCATTATTAATGGCTCTTTGTTAGGATTTTTATGTCCAAAAACTGACCAATGGTTTCAGAAACTATCTTACCTTATGCCCTCCTTACCCAATCCCAAAAGGACAGCGTATGAACTTTCCTAATTACAGTGTTTCCCCTTTAAAAGTTCCCCCCGCTTCCCTGGACTGGCCACTGCATTTCTCTCACACAGTGTTGGTGTGCTAAAAGTGTGATTCAAACTCGAGTTTGTATATTAAAAACCCTCATGTAATTCGTATCAGAAACATGAGCTCCATGAATTCATTTGGGGATAAGTAACTTGGGCAGAACATGATCTTTCAGTTCTAGGGTTTTAAGTCTAAAATCAAGATGCCAGCTCAGCCACATGACCTTGACATCCCTCATCTCAGAATCTTTCTCTTCCTAGCCTCTCTGCACAGTTTCTGGTGGTTTGCTATCAAACTCTGGTGTTCCATGATTCATAAAAGCAAACTTCAGTTTTCTCCTCCAAGTTATAAGCCCTTCATGCATGTCTGGTTCTCCTTTTATGAAAACAACAAGCATACTAGGTTGAGACCTCATCCTATTCAATTTAAATAATTATATTTCCAGTGTTGCTATTTACAGATTAAGTCTCCTTCAAAGGCGGGGATGCTAGGGTGTTAGCATACCTCCTCTAGGAACATCATGCACCTCACTATACTTCTTCCATTTATGATCATTAATTGTAGAACTACAGGTGTTCACCAAGTACAGTTCACAATCAGACAGTGAATGGGGAGGTCATTTAACTGTTTAAGGCAGCAAATCAACCCTCTGCTTCAGAGTACCTGTCCTAACCCAAATGGCCCTTAAATAAAAAAAAATACTGTAAGTACTGTTTCACTTAAATGCATTTACTCAGTTTATATTCGTTTTCATCCTGAACCAGTTCTGACTGTTTCAGCGGAGTCTCTGCTGTGCATAGGTGATGTAGCTACAAAGGGCACTAGGAAACAGCAGCTAGCACTAGGAACATTACCTGGGGCAGATGAGCAGATACACTCGCACGGAGGACCTACAATGTTTGTTCATGGTTTGTTTTTGCTTATTCCATCGTGGAGGAAAGAGTTTTCCAGGCACAGTGAGAATCCACACGAAGTAAATCAAATGTCAAAAGCTGAAAGCACTTATGTACAGGAGAGCAGAACACACATATGCCTTGTAGGTGAGCTGAGCAGCTCCAAGCTTTGTGGATAAGGTGATTTGTCAGAAAATGGCACTGTGAGAATGTTGAATTTGGGACCACTGCTTAATTCACCATTGCATTCAGCCTTTAGGGAATACTAATGTGACTCTCCTGCCTGGCCACATTGCTCCCAGAAACAGGAGCATAAGTCCTTGCTCTGTAATTAGAAAACACATTTTGAGGGGTAAGGTATTTGCCCAAGGCCTTTCAGAGAAAAAACATTCTGTCTGGACTATCTGAAGATCATCTTAGCTTACTGCATCTGTTCTCTGCTGAAAGATGGCCTTGCCCAAATTTGTGCTGCTCATAATTTTTCTATATTTACAGCAATTACTTGCCACCACCGTACTGCTTGGGTGCAGTTTAATACCAGTTCCTCAAGAGTCACCCAACAGTGTTGCATGACTGTTCCTAGGAAAACAACACATTTGCAGATGATGAGCTCTGCTGTCCATAGCACCCACTCATCAATCTTTGCATCTTCTATGGTTATTCATATAAAACTCTTCCAAGAAAATGCACACAGAGGACTTCTGAAAAACATTTGTGCAACAATAAATGAAGCTTTTTGGAATTTGTGGTGTTGACTTCAGCTTTTTGGAAGGTAATTATACACTGAGTGATTGTTAGCACAGAACACAAGGCCCTCATGACCTCATCTTATGCAGTCAGCATTTATATTAAACTGCAAGCATCACATTCATATTCCCAACCCATTTCTGTCTTTCTGGCATTTGCCTGGATGAGTATATTTCATTGCTCATTTTAATCAGCTATCTTTTCTTTGACATGCAATTATTCAAATCATCTTTATATAGAAAACAAGAAGTCCCTCACAGGCATTCTACACTGAGCAAAGAAAACAGCTTGTAGGAATTTCTGTGTGAGAGCTCTAGGGTATGCCAGATGTTTTCATAATGAAAACTGGTAACTCTTTAGTTTCAGTTCATCTACTAGCAAAACATGGATGACAGTAATTCCCTCTGTTTCCTGGAACATTAGTGAATATTAAGGAGTTCTCATCAAGGCAGAGGAGAAACTTTTCCTCTTCTATTCTTTTATAACACAGGATCAATAAAGCATGGAGGGAGGATTTATCCTGTATCAAATCATATTCTAGTTGGCCACAGATATAAACTCATTTCTGATGCTAATAAGAGATAAGGAAATACCTTAGGCTAAGGGTTCACTACCACATTACTACTCCCACCCCTGAATTTCAAGTAGAAGGTCTCCATATTGTGTACAACTTTTGATGTATCAATTGAAAACTAGAAGTCCTTCTGAACTCCTGGTTTTGTTCATTTGGTGAAAAACTCTCAGACTCATGAATGTGTCACCTATTTTTATAAGGGGTACTACTTATTATAAATGATACAGCTCAGTCAAATGGATGAGCTACAACCATGTCTGTCTATGCTGTAGCAGACTTCTTAGAAATATAGGTATGCAATTGGTGCATAAGGAGGATCAGCTACTTCCAGCTGGGGTTCAAAAGAGGTGTCACTCAAATGGCATGGACATCCTATGAAATTTACCCTTGTTTATCGCCTTTGTTTAGACTCTTAAATAGTTAGCAGTCCCACCACATTTACATGCCAATCAAAAAAACATCAGCAGTCTAGTTTAGATGTTCATCAACTGTGGCCTAGACAGTAACAATTTTCTTTGCTATAGTTGCATAATGCAACAAGGATTCATAACTGTTTGCCACATTTTAGGAGCCCAAGCCTTAGGTATATCCAATATTCAATATCCAATGCAAGAACTCCCTAAGTGCTAATGTGAAATAATCCATTGATTAGGTAAAACAAAGTGACTCTTTGTTTAATACAATCTAGTGGCTTTGTCACCTGTCCATATCTCCAGTAACAACCAATGGTATTTTATTTCTGGCCTGTGCTGTGAGGTTTCTTACCTCTGAGTCTTTGTCAAGCTGTCCCCCCACCAGCAGTGCCAGCTCCCCTTTCCTCTGATTAACCTCCAAATCCAAATTATTCTCAAAGTTTCAGATGATTCAGCATCTTTAGGAGACAGAACTCTCAGTGCTATGCCAAGCCTTGGTATTTCCTGTGTTTCTGCAGCTTCCTAAGCTTATAGAAATGATTATATTTAGCATGCCAGCATTAAAGTGTGTGTGTGTGTGTGTGTGTGTGTGTGTAGAATAATCAGGGATTATAAGACTTTACATTTAATATTCATTTGGTTTGCATCTGATTTTTTTCTTAGATATGATAAATTCACTTCATTTCTCTTTTTAAGAAGGAAAAATTGAGATCAGGAAGATGTTACAATTTACATAGGATGAGTTTCCACCAAAAGGCCCATATGTAGATCTTTTGGTCAACAGCTTGTAGATCTATTCATTGAGAGACAATTGAGTCAAGAAGGTTCTGACAGCCCTAAATGGGATATCAATATTAACTCTGTAACCATGTAGGCTCAGAAAATATCATTGAAAAGCAAGCAAAAAGAATGTAAGATCAAAGGATTGGAAGAAGTGTTACAAAATGCTGTCTTCTGGGTATGACAGGGACATTGTAGTCATGAATTTGCAACAGTTGTGATTACTTACACAAAAGCTATAGAAGATCAATACAGCTAAAATTCTGACATAGGTGAAAGAAATACAGGACCAACTTCATACCAAGGAACTTTGGATGTTGATAGTTTCCAGGAGAAAGAGACCACTTATTTTTTGAAGATGTGGATCACTGGTAGTTTTCCCATGCTCAGGCAGATGGCTTCCTGCGCCCATGTACTTTAAACATCACTAATAAGACTCATGAGTTATAAAAAAGAAGAAAAACACATGAAGTTGGGAGAGGGTCAAGTCGAGGTAAACATGGAAGGAGCTGGAGAAGATACTTGGAGGTTAGATATGATCATGTATCATTTTACTTACACACACACACACACACACACACAATTATATATAGAACTCTCAAAAAATTTCTATACACCAGGTTTCTACCCCAAAATGTCCCCCATTCCAATCGTCTCTCTTAGTACTCTCCTCCTCCAACAACCCACTAATCTGATCCAGTATGTATCCATTTGCACCTGCCGCCAGTCCAGCTAGATCTCTTTTATTTCCCCCTTCTGGTGAGGCCCATGCACCCCCCTTATGCCCTCCTTGTTATCTAGCTTCTCTGGGCTTTTGGATTGTAGTATGATTATCCTTTACTTTACAACTAATATCCAGTTATGCCAGTTGGTCAATTTTAAAGGGATAAGATGAAATCTCAGAGTTTTGATTTGCATTTCTCTAATGGCTTAAGGATGTTACTTTAAACATTTCTTTGAGTGTCTTTCAGTCATTTTAAGTTCATCTGTTGAGGGTTTTCAGCTTAGGTCTATAACATATCTTTTTATTGGATTATTCTTTTGATGACTAATTTCCTAAATTCTTCATATGTTTTTGGAATAGATTAAGCAGTTACTAAAGTTATTTTCCAATTCTATAGGCATGCCTTCCTCCAATCAAGCCCTTGGGGGAGGCTCAGCTGGAGCCATAGAATTAGGGATACTTGTCCTAAGATCAGGCAAGCCTGGGTGCTCCAATCAAATTGCTAGTTCCATACTTATGGCTTACTCTATGTATGTATGCCCAGGATACTATAAAGATCATTCATTACTTTATCAGTGTGGAGGGAAGAGTGGTTTTTACTGTTGATCCTGGGGATGTGAGACTGCTGGTGATACTTACTGGAAGCCATCCTCCTCCTGGGATTATATCACTCATCAGGCAAATTACTCACACCCCTCCACACAGCTCTCCACCATGGATGTGTGCAAAGCTAACAGCCCTAAGACCAAGGGATGGTGCCATCCTCTTAAGATTTAATTTACCTCTAAGGGAGAGCAGGCCACTTCCTGGTTGTCTGGGTACTCCTGGGGCTTAAGGCTCTACAAAGGAGAAAGATGACAATGGAGCCATCTTTACAATTAAACTATCCAAACGGGTCCCAGGGTCCACATCTCCCACCCATGTGGGACCCAAATAGTGTTCTTGGTCCTTCCAAAGAACAATGGCCATTGTTTAAAGAACAACAACCATCGTCTAATGACCTTGGGACAACTCCATCACCCCAGAATCACCCTAATTATTTTGTATCTCCTGTTTTATCTCTTTATGACCCTGGCACCTATAATTTTGTTTTAAAAATAATTAATCAAACCTTTTTAGCGCTAAATGCAACTAATCCTACCCTAACAAGTTCCTGTTGGTTATGTTATCATTCCATCCCACATTTTTACAAAGGTGTAGCCACCTATGGAAACTATAGCTACTCCAGTGACCCCCAAAAATGCATATGGAGTCAAACCCCTACAAGTAAAATTACCTTCACTCAGGTGTTGGCTCAGGATTGTGCATAAGGGATAGCATACCCTCCTCTCCCAAGCATCTTTGTAATCAGACTGCCCCAGCCAACAGTACTTTTCTTTATTTACTTCCTGATACAGAGACCTGTTGGGCCTGCAACAATGGGCTGATGTAGTATTGAGGAGGAGTGGGCTGTGTTCCCAGCTCCCAGCCGCAGGCCTGCTTTTAGCCCTGGCTAGCTTATACCTGGAATAATTGCACACAAACTGTATTCATTTAAATACTACCTGGCCCATTAGTTTTAACCTCTTATACATATTAGCTCAACCCATATCCAGCAATCTGTGTATCACCACGTGGTCGTGGCTTACCGGGAAGATTCTAACCAAAGTCCATTTTGGGCTGGAGAAACATGGCATCTGCTCCAGTGCCTTCTCTCTCACCACCTTCTGTTCTCTCTACTCTGCCCACCTAAGGGCTGCCCTATCCTACAGGCCAAGGCAGTCTCTTTATTTAACCAGTGAAAACACAGAAATACAGAAGGACCCTCCTATACCAGGCTGACACCCTGTATCTATGTCCTCCACCTTAAACAACCTAATAGCTTTTGCATTATTATTCAGATTGTTCCAAGATTAATCTATTATACCTCAGAACAGTTTGCTCAGGTTCGGGACCCTGATAATAGCCATTCCTTGACCAGAGTTAGGCGAGAGCCTGTGACTACAGTAACCCTGGCTGTTCTTTTGGGCCTCGGTGCTGCTGGTGCTGCTGGTGCTGGAACAGATATATACTTCTTAATTCTTTCCAACAAACACTATTCAGAACTACGCCTTACTCAAGGCCTAGAAAGAGGCATCTCTAATTTAGAAAAATCACTTGTTTCCTTCTCTGAGGTAGTGTTGCAGAACCGATGAGGCTAGATCTCCTATTCCTCCAGCAGGGAGGCCTTGTCTCTTCCCTAAAAGATGAACACACTGGAATAGTCAGAAATAGCTAGGCTAAGGTCAGAGAGCAAGAGGAGGGGTGGTTCAAAAACTGGTTCTCCACCTCCCCCTGGGTCATCACCCTCTTACCTTTCCTTTTGGGACCTCTTTTAGGATTTTTATTACTGATGACTTTTGGACCATGGGCCCTTAATAGGCTCACTAAGTTTGTTTGCCAAAAGATGGACTCTCTGGCATCCACGCCCACTCACGTTCATTATCACCAGCTTGATCTGGCCGAGTGTGGGCTAGGGGACCCTCTTCATAGCGAGTCTCCTATAGGAGCCACATAAAACCCAGAGATATGTGTGTCTGTCCATGACAGGCATGGGCACCAGCAATGGGGTGCAAGGCAAAGCACTGCAGGGAGAGGGCCATGCATTCCGTTTCTGGGTCTCCTGAGGAACATGCCTGATTGCATAGAGGTTGATGTCCAGAGGTATTGATATAAAATCCTAGACCCTCTCCTCTCCAAAAAGACATCTGTAGCTTTGAAAAGAAATTTTCTCCACCAAGTTGGAAAGAAATTTCCCTCACCAATTAAACATGGGAGGATCGGGCCTCTGTGCCCCCCAACTGGTTAAAACTTGCCTCATTCTGATACTTAAAAAGGGCAGACATGCTGGAAACAAAGACCTGTATTTTGAGACCTGTTTATATTCATCTTAAACTCACAAGTTAAGATATTCACCTTTTCAGGGCAAGTTCTGGACCTAGGAAATTAACCTCGTGAGACCTGCAGGCCCCAGGCTTTAGAAGCAATTAACATTTCCCTTGTTAGTTAACAGTCACAGACCTCCTTATTTCCTTATCAGCTAGGGAGTCTCCAGACCTGACATTGCAGTTAGATCAACGACATTCCAGCAGATCTGACTTTCCAGAGCCCTGCCCCTTCGCTATAAAATGCTCCTGAGAAAAAAAAAATAAAGTTTGCAGCTTGATGAGAAAACTAGACTTGCTGTCATTTCTTGTGTCTCTTGCCCCTTCATTCCTACCCTCCAGGGCAAATTCGGTTCTGTTCATATCCCACTGGTCGGGATACTTCACTATGAGGATAAAATAAAAAATGAGTTCTTAATCTTACTATTAATAAACTTCTAGGAGAATAAATTCAATGAACAAATTAGCAATAAAAGGATATCAAACAACAACTTAGTAATAACTCTGGAGAAAGAGAAAAGAATATTGGAGGAGTGATTTTTTTCAATGTGTTATTTAGGGTAATTATGGTACTATTATGACAAGACTAGCAGCTCCCTCAGCAATCCATTACTCATAAGAATCAGGTTACTGCCAGGTGGTGGTGGCGCACGCCTTTAATCCCAGCACTCGGGAGGCAGAGGCAGGAGGATCTTTGTGAGTTCGA
>JAQHUG010000574.1:593869-618021 GCA_028555095.1 Dicrostonyx torquatus | reverse complement strand
AAAAAAAAAAAAAAAAAAAAAAAAGAAAAAAAAAGAAAAAGAAAAAGAAAAAAGAATCAGGTTACTGTGAGAAAAGCAAGATTTCTGAGAGACCATATGATTATACTAAAGCACTGTTACGGTTTTCAGATTGAAGCGTGTGCTAGTGTGCACAGGTTGCACAAATGCAAGAAGTTATAAATACACTTTAAGCTATTAACAAAATCTGAGACCCAGGACAGATGGAGAATAAATACTGCTCACTGTGCATCCAAAAAATGTTAAGTGTCAATAATCAGATTGTCAATGCCATATTAGAAATAAAAATGCCATCCTGAAAATCACAGGTCTCGGGTTTGCTTTTCCAATCCCTCCAGGTGCTTGACAAGGTAAACTCCAAAAGATCTCCTTGCTTCTCATTTTTACTTTCTACACATTTATAGGGCTCTGTGGATGGGGTGTCACCTGTCTCATTACCAAGAACACATAAAAAGTTACCCTTTTGATTGAAGACTGCAAAGGACATATCTATTTATAAGGAAATGACTTGCTACAGAAACAGACAGGTTCAGAAAATACGTTTTTTTGCATGTAGTACTTCTTCAAATGAAGCAAAACATGGTAACTGATCCAGCTTCTGATGCCGCCCTGGATTTTCTTTTTGCTGGACTTGAGGGTATTTCCTGTTTGCTCTGGAGACCAGACAGACCCAGCACGACTGTCAGGAGTCACTTCTCCTCTCACACGGTAAGAACAATAGTTTCTACTCATCAGGAGGTGAATTTATGTTTGAAAATTGTCTATCATCATAAAAATTCAAAAGATAATATAATCTGTCTTTTTATATTAAGTAATATAAAGTCTTAAAAGACAGGTAGTTATGAATTCATTCATTCAGTAAATGTTCTTGAGCTAATTTCTTAGTTAATTTCAGTCCTATGTCTTTTCCTGTTTTGCAGTTAAATAATAATGATGATAATGGTGTGAACAATGGTGTTATTGTTATTGATAGTGATGATAATGGAAATGTTGCTGATAATAATGATGGTGATGGAGATAATGATGGCAATGACAGAGCAATTGATATTTATTAGTACTAATTTTCTGTATTAGTTAAGTGTTACTGTGTTATAACTCACTTCCAAACTCAGTGGCTTAAAGCCATGTCTGTACATTTCTATTTGTGTGGTCATGGTTTGGGGAACAACTTAGGTGGATAATTCTGGCTAGACACTTTTCCTCCAGACAGTGATGTACTGTCCAGTGAATAAAGTGTAAGCTTTACACAAAAACACACTATCTCAGGCTGGAGAGATGGCTCAGAGGTTAAGAGCACTGGCAGTTCTTCCAGAGGTCCTGAGTTCAATATCCAGTGACCCTTGATGACTCACAACCATCTATAATAAGATCTGATACCTTCTTCTGGCATGCAGGAATATATGCAGACACACACTATATACATAATAAATAAATAAATCTTAAAAATCCCCCTATCTCCTCTTAAGCTAATCCAAGTACAGTCTTCAAGGCCCCCATGCACAAGAACTATTTTGCTCCCATAAAAATAAGAAAGAGCACTGAAGCCTGTGATTTAGGACATTCATTCACTCAGCACATATTTTATAAGTTTTAGTTGTATGCAAGGCAGTTTTCTAAGTACTTAGAACACAAGTGTGGGGAAAAGCCTTTTCTCTTTTTAAGAAAGAACAACAATAAACACAATCTCATTTTTTTAGTAGACATCACAATGTAATATCAATGAACTAGATCAGTAAAAAACAAAATAATTTCAATATTTATTCTTACAGGATTACTAGAACAAAGAAAAACTATTTGATCTTGCATCACTGTGGTACCTGCCAAAGGCTGGTGATGTATTAACTGACAGTCACATTGGAGGCCAAGATTCACAGGAATTTCAGCTAATAGAATCACCTTGAACAACAACTGATTATCAGACCAATATTGAAGTAGAAGAGCACTGATTCTGGGCTTAATAACCCAAGCCAATGATATGCAGAAGAATTCAACAAGATGTGTTCACAGTGATGCCGCCTTAGTTTTTGAAGGGACAAAGCTACATGTAGTGTGTAGCTGAGCTCTCAACAACAATGTGGACAGACAATTAGGAGTTAGTGTTTAGTGAAAATAATTACAGTAAAAATAAATAATTAAAGAGAAAAAGACTAGCAGAATTGATCTTGCATAAATCTTCATATCTCTTATTCAAAATTTCCAGAATAATAGACAAATGTATAATTTTCAAATGTGAGTATGATGTGGGTACCAGAATGATGCTCCATCTCCCCACCTCTCTTTCCTTTCCTTCTCTCTCCCCCTCTTTTTGTCTCTTACTCCTATATACATAGGTGCTTATAGGTTTTATTTCAATTTTTACAGTGTAGGAATTTATTCATTTAAAGTGGAAATGTAGAAGCAATTTTATTCTTAGAGGTATAAATGCTCTTTGGATAAAATGTTATGAAGCATAGTCTCCCACAGTACCATTAATTAAACCCTTACCATATATTTTTTCTTCTCATTATTTCACAGTAGCTCAGAAATAAGAATTTTATTGTGAACTTATGGCAAGTGTGACTGAATTTCTAACTCATCAGTGCTACTGGCAGAATATTGAGTTACTTTGGTCCAGAAGTATAGAACAAAAACTATTTCATTTGAGAATGCATTCTAAACACAAACTTCCTCCCTCCCTTTCTCCATCCTTCCTTTTCTCTCTCTTCTTATGTGTGTGTGTGTGTGCATGTGTGTATATGTTTATTTACCTCTGAACAAAAGAGAGTGCTAGTTAAAAGGTATATACATATGCATTTTGATATGTAATTTAATAGTTAAAATGTGCATGTTTGGAACTCGCAGGTCTAATTTGGGAGCATGCAGGCAGGGGGTAGAAGGAAGGGAAGAAGGGTGTCAGGGTCCGGTGTTAGCCCGGACCATAAATTATTTTTCTTTGGACCAGACCCCAACATAAACTGTATCTCTCTGGACCGGCATGGAGGAAAAGGAATAAAAACACAACTTACATGGCTTTATGGGGAGGGAGATTCTCCATGGTCCCTCATGATATCCTGAGTTCACGTGCTGAAGAATTCTCTACACTTTATTCTCCAAATAGCTTTTATACCAAAACATAAGGTTTGGTAAATACATTAGCATTCTGTCTCCTAGGTAACCAAGTGAATGGCTTTTAGTTAGGTCCACAACTACCTATGTGCTCTGTATGCTAGCATCTCTATCAGGCATCCTCCAAATTACAAAGAAGTGGGCTTAAAACAACATCCTGACCTTTTGTTAGGTAGTGATAGCCTGTCTGAAAGTTAGCCATGTCCAGAGAACTTGGCTGTCACACCATGTAAATATGAACCTACAGAAGGAAAAGAGGAGGTGAGAAGGGGAGGGTTGGGGAGAGCTTGAGGGAATGGGATATCTGAAATGGAGGAAGGACAGATATGAGAGCAAGGAAAGAGATATCTTGATTGAGGGAGCCATTTTGGGATTAGCAAGAAACCTGGCTCTAGAAAAATTCCCTGGAATCCACAAGCGTGACACCAATTAAGACCCTAAACAATAGAGGAGAGGGTGCCTGAACTAGCTTTGCCCTATATTCAGACTGATGATTATCTTAAATATCACCATAGAACCTTCGTCCAACAGCAGATGGAAACAGAGTCAGAGACCCACATCGGAGCACTGGACTGAGCTCCCAAGGTTCAGTTGAAGAGCAGAAGGAGGGAGAGTATGAGCAAGGAAGTCAAGACTGTGAGGGGTTCACCCACTGAGACAACGTGCCTGAGTTAATGGGAGCTCACCAACTTCAACTGAACCAGAAATGAAAGAGCATGGGGTCAAACTAGTCCCTCTGAATGTAGTTGACAATTGGGGCAGACTGAGGGGCCAATGACAATGGCACTGGGATTTGTCTCTACTGCATGTACTGACTTTTTGGGATCGTATTCTTTTTGGATGTATATCTTACTTAACCTAGATGTAGTGGCGAGGGCCTTGGACTTTCCACAGGGCAGGGTGACTTGCCCTCTCTTAAGATTGGAGGGGGGTGGGGAAGAGGGTATGTGGAGGGAGTGGGAGGGGAGTGGTAGGAGGAGAGGAAGTGGGAATTTGGATTGGTATTTTTAAAGTAATAAAATAAAATAATAATAAAAACAAAAACCAAAGTTTAATGGTGCTCCAATAGTTCACAGGTCAGATTAGAAAACAGATTCAGAAAAAGATGAAATTCTCAAATGAATACAAGACTAATTAGAAACACAATCTCCATCAGTCTTTAGAGTAATGTTAATGTTTCCCACTATATCCATAGAGATTCTCACATCTTTAAGAAACTTGATTAAATAAATGCTTTTTCTTGTCACCTACCAATTATAAGGACCAAAAAAAAACAACAACAACAACAACAACAAAAAACATATGGTGCTTTCTTAGGTCTGGTTGACTGCCCAAACCTGGAATGAGTGACAAAGTTGGCTGCTGGAGGTTCATCATGCTGCTCTAGCTTAGCTTTGGAGTCTATCACTTATCAAGGAATGGTCTCTACCACCAAGCTCAAGCCAAGTTAGAGACTGTTCTTTTATTTGTTCATTTGTTTTTGAGAGTGTCTTTCTTGCTAAGTAGTCCAGTCTCTCCTTAAACTCCTGTTTTTCCTACCTCAGACTGCTGAGAACTGGAGTAGTAGGTGATTGCATCAGACCCAGAAACCATTTTCTCTGTCTTTTCTGCATCTCTTTTCTGCATCATTGCATACACTGAATAGTGATATTCCAAAAAATGCAGTCATTAAACATTGATTGAATGATTACAGCAGAGGCCAGTACGGATATCTCTTATTTCTTACATCCATGGAACTTTTAGCTCCTAGTAAGGCAACAAGGAAAGAAAAGGAAAAAGTCAGAATAACAGTCAGAGGTACCGAAACAAAAACTCCCAAGCTTTCCACTGCACAAAGGCTTACAACAGAGAAGCATTTATGCAAATTTCTACAATAGCCTCCTTGATCCAGGCGGTCTTTACGTGTTTGTGGGTGTGATGGAAGTTATCTCAGGCATGTCTCTGATTTACGCACAGAGTTAACAAAGCAAGTTCAAAGAAAACTGTTTCTTATCAAACACATGTAGCAGAAACTGCATCCATTAGTCCTCCATATTTCCACTGGTGAAAAAGTACACCCAGCGGCCACCATTAGCTTCAAGGATGCTGTAATATTTGGTTCCAGGAAGGGTCTGGGAAGAACAGAACAGTTTATCAGAGACTGCAGTTAGTAACTAGCATCCAGTCAAGACAGAATCTGATGGAAATTCTAGGAGAAAAGGACTAAAAATAAATGTTTACGTTTAGTTTCAGAAGGTGAGAACTATCCTAGAATATCAAGAGTTGTGATAATATATGGCTAAAGTCAAATAATTAGAAATTCTTTAATATTTAAAGTTCAGACTGAAGACAGAGACTAAGATTAACAAAGTTCAACTTCATTTCTTTGACTGCCAAGGTCAGTAGGGATGGTCAAAGCAGACAGTTCAGTGAACCCCAGAAACCTGAAAGCTGTAGTGTGGGGTGAGTGTCCAGTGCCTATTCTTCTGAAGAACCATGCAAAATTCCGAATTATCAAAATATAAAGGCCTATTCAAACAGTAGAAGAACAAGAGAGAGAGGAACAAGCAAAAACACTGGGACGAGACTTAACAGTAACATTCTTTTGGAGGTGGCAAGTTTATACTGAAGAGTCAGGATTTTCAATGAGGATATCAAAAGGCACCTCCAGTGTCATGCACTGCCTTTGGTGGAAGGTGTGAGCTTTGCAGAGCCTGCCATTTCCTACCATTTTTATAAACTGCAGAAGCAAGCCAGACAATGTTAAGTGCCTTATCTTTTCTGTGGAATACAATAAAAGCTGTAATAGCTTTTCCTGAATGGTGGCAAGTCAGAGGAAGTAAAGTACTTCCATTATTGTGTCTGTGGGAGCCAGAATGAGTTTTGGAAAAGGAAACCATGTTTTCAGAATAAAGAGGAATTCTTTTTCCTAATGTCTTCCTCCTGAAGTAGAAAATTCTATAGCAAATAAAATACCTTAAGTTCTGACTAATTTCTTTATTATAAAACAGCTATGAGTATGGAACAGAAATTGTAAGGATCCAAAAATCCTGAAATGTACCTATTAAGAAAACTAGGACTAAGATGTTGATTTTGGTTTTGATATGAAAATGAAATTAACAGGAGATTGAAGAGGCCAACATTTAAGATGAAAGAAAATGACAGATTTTAGAGAAAAAAAAAGATATTCATGTCTTTGACCCATTAGTGCACATTTTTATCAAACAGAATAAGAGACCACACTTTACAAAGCAGAAACCTGAGGACTTGGTGATCTTTGGACTCACTGTATATTTTCAGCTTCCTAATCCTACATGCCTTCACTTCTGCCTTTTACAATATCTACTCACATCTGTCCTATCTCATCCAGTTCTTTCTTCCAACCTCTATACTGACAACTTTGCCCTCACAGTTCTCATTATCTTTTGAGCCCTTGTGGTACTTACTATGACACCCGGGTGATCAGGTTTATCGCTGAATTTTCCTTAGGTTTACAGGTGTTTTTCTAGTCTCTCCTCACATTTGTACCTTGATTGCCAGCTAGCTTAACCCAGAATCCATAGTGAGACAGATACTGCCTCAGTAATGCGTCTGAGGAGTATGAGGGTAAGACAGGACAGGGAGTGTGGAGCAAGAGAAAAATAGAGAGCATTTGAGTCTATCCACTAAATATACTCTGAACATATTTATTTATTTAACAAACACTCACTGTGTGTCAGAGCCAGTTCTAAATATTTTGCAAATAATAGTCCTTTGAATGCTCATAAAGTTTCTAAATAGACAAGCATAATGCAATATCTTACAAAAACCAGTTAAAACTGTGACATTCTCAGTTGTCAGTGAATTAGGGCCTTCTTATCCTTTTTATCCTTCTTATCCTCCCATCTTCAGTCTCCTGACTTTCTTAAAATTACAGTATGCATACCAAATCTCAGACTTCATTAGGAAAACTGTTGAGGTAACATTTGATAAAAGGAATGAATGCTATTATTTTCTCTTGTGAATCTTCTCTTAAGATTTGCCTGCCACCAAAATCTCTACCAATGCTGTAGGGAGAGATGATGGTAGACTTAGTTCATCATATCATGTTCTGACACAGTAAATTATCCTCCACCTTAGGTCTTCCTGCAAAAGCCTTCAAGACAATAGGAGGGTAGGGACCAAGAAGACTCACGCTATTGAGTGCCACATCTAAGCTTAGGGGCTTAGCAGCTGTCTAGCACTCATCTATACAGTGGGTGTAATCATTATTCACGGGCTACATGTTGTATCCATTAAGTCAACTGTGTGACCAGAATTTTTTTTTTATAGGACAGTGACCTAGAGAAAGCACCATGGGATTTTGTTATCATATTTTTCATTTTTTTCTTGTTTCATTTATCTCTACCAAACATATTTTAAACCCAGTTCAATGTGTTACTAATTCATTATAGCTTTGTAAATCCTTCTCAGACAGTAGATCACTGCTGGGCTCATAACAAGCATGGTAAGAAGTGCTGAAGGTAAGGAAGTCTGAATCCTGAAGCCAGCCTAACTGAACTACAGCTAACATTTGCCAGCTGAGTCTGTGTACCCACCTGATAATTAGGAGAATCAGTGACTCCTATACAATAGGACTGTTGAAAACTTCCAAATTATATGTACACGTATCTCATGCACAAACATGGGCACACACACATAAACACAAACCCACACATGGATACTAAGTATTCAGTAAGTGACAATATCTATTACATGTAATAGCATTACAATGCTAACCTTTCTTTTCACATGAAGTCAATAAAGAATCAATAAAGTGTTTCTGGTTACAGAAGATGTCACATCACTTAGTTGTGCCAGAACTTGAATAAGCAATTTGGAATCTAAAAAAAATTAAATAATCCTTTTATGGAAACAAATTCCACTATTTAAAGTGCCAAATTGCCAATACGATCAAGCACTCAGGACATTACAGAAACATTATTTGATGAAGAGCTTGTTAAATAAGTTCTGTCACTTGTGAAATAAATTCTTCTTTCTAAAAAAAGGCCTAGTTAATGTAAACAATTTCATTTTATGTTCTTTGAACTTTATTAAATTATAGTAAATTCTTTTTTGTTTGTTTGTTTGTTTTTGTTTTTTGAGACAGGGTTTCTCTTTGGCTTTGGAGCCTGCGCTGGAACTAGCTCTTGTAGACCAGGCTGGTCTCGAACTCACAAAGATCCTCCTGCCTCTGCCTCCCGAGTGCTGGGATTAAAGGCATGCACCACCACCGCCTGGCTAAATTCTTGAAAAGAAAATAAAACCAATAATTTGGCCCTTGTTAATCTTCCAAAGGCTAATGTATATTTTTAGTAAAGTGTCTTTTTTGGTGACAATCATTTCTCAAATTATTATGACAATTGAATTTAAATTCATTGGAACACAATAGTGTTCACTGATAAGAATTTTTTAGTCTATATCAAGACACAATGATATTAGACATTTAAAATAAAGTTTTGATAATTCTAAGACATTCTAAAAGTAGAAAATGCATCCATCTGCTCACTGTTCAATTCTGTTCTAGGTCAGAGCAGTCTTGATGTTACAGATCGTTCACAAGTACAGTTTTTTCAGTACTCAGCTATTTTTCTAATTTAATTTATTTAAGTTAATAGAAACAAATGAGGGTCAGAAGGCTGTTACTAGTTTATCTTGGTTCTTCCTTTTGAAAGGTGAATGTCCTTGAGCTGATTATTATAAATCTTGAATCCTAGACTTTTACCATACTCTTTTTTGGTACTTGGATATTCAGTAAGAGCACTGACAATTTAAAAAATGGTCAGGAAAAATAGGAGGAATATGGTGGATTGCATGAACTATAAAGAAAAAAGGAAGGGAAAATATTACAAAAGGAAAAGCACACAGCTCCATGAAGATCAATATTCTAGACACGATGGTAAGTTAAGCAGCTGTTTGACACATGGAGTAGGCAAAAGGATTTTTAAATATCACATCATGGGAAGCTCAGTAGCAAAATATTTTATGCCTTTTCCATGTTGTTTTGAAGGAAGTTTGCCACATAAAGACCACCAATGACTGCTTTGTTCAGTGGTGGAAGTAGCAGTTCACCCAGGAGCAAACCAACTTTGTTCTAGAAAGTTAACTGGAGATAAAATTAGTTATAATTTTAATTTAGGAAATGCCCCACTACCATAGAGGGAGAATATTTTAGGGCAATAATTTTTATTTCCTAGGATACCTAGCTATTCTTTGGTCTAGGGAAGTATGAGGAGTGGGTAGACTTTGATAAAGGGCCACTAAATTTTCCAAGAGAAACCAAATTAAAAACACAATCTTTGTCTTTTGAAATCAGTATTTCAGATGCTCTTTTATTGAATAAAATGCCCCTGCTTAAGCTTACCTCATTAGACAGTCCAAGACCATCTAAGGAGTATTGGTCATAAAACAGTGAGAAGATTGTCATATAAACTCAATGCCAAGGTCAAGTGGTCCAGGCAAAGTCAGGTCTTTGTTATGGTTTATTCTGAGGCCAAAACTTTCTCCAGACTCTGAGTTTTGCTCTTTGAACTTGTGAAGGTTGAACAACAATAAGACATTTTTAATAGTAGAAGTGGTGGCATGGGATGACCACTGGTAACATGGTGAAGACCTTCAGTGTAGTTCACATGTAATCTGAGAGATGCTGATCAGCACGGGAGGATAACAGGCTCCATTGTCACTCACTCTAGGTACCATGGAGCATGTGAAAAACAGGAACCAGGGTTCTATCTTCCTGATATATGGGACCCCAAAGAGGAACATAGCACATGACATCAAAAGTGACAGTGATAGGTGGCTAATGATGATTCCTGGCCAAAAACATGAAAGACCATAGCAGCTCCTGAGCAGACAACAAACAAACAAAAATAAAAAACAAAACAATCTGATAAAGTGAACTTGAACGTACAGCTTGTGATAATGGATGTGAGATTCTTCTCTTCCTGAGAAGAATATTTCAGGGGAATTGAGAGCAGAGCAGAAGGGTTTTCTGACCAATAAGGAGACATGACCCAATTGTGTAGGTGATCGAATTTATGCATTATGTGTGCTAGTTTTATGTGACAACCTGGCTGGGGGTCTGGTGTTTATAGTAAAACATATTTAGAAAGCTGTGGTGAAGATGATGTGTAGATATGATTAACATTCATGTCTTAGTTTGGGTTTAATTATTGCTATGAAAAGAAAACATGACCACAGCAACTCTCACAGAGAAAACATGTAATTGAGGGTAGCTTGCTTACAGTTTTAGAGATTCAGTCTGTTATGTCAGGGAACGTGGCAACATGCAGGTAGATAAGAGTGCCACATCTTTCAGGTCAACAAGCAGTCGACTGTCACACTGAGGAAAGCTTGAGAAAAAGAGACCTCAAAGCCTGCCCCACAGTGACACACTTCCTCCATCAAGGCCACACTTCCTAATCATGCCACTCCCTTTTGGGGAACATTTTCCTTCAAACCACAACAATTAACAGTCTAGAGTGTTGAAGGAAAGGGGATAATTCTCACTAGTGTTGGAGGAAACTAATGTGGGATGATTGTCTATATTCTGTCAATTATGTTTTAAATAAACGCTGATTGGCCAGTAGCCAGACAGGAAGTATAGGTGGGACAATCAGACAGGAAGTAGAGGTGGGCCAATGAGAACAGGAGAATTCTGGGAAGGAGGAAGCCTATTCCTCCCCAGTCCTGTTCCAACCACAGAAGAAGGAAGATGCTTCAGCCCGGCTGAAAAGGTACTGAGCCATGTGCTAACATAGATAAGAATAATGGGTTAATATAAATTATAAGAGTTAATAAGAAGCCTGAGCTAATGGGCCAATCAGTTTATAGCTAATGTAGACCTCTGTGTGATTTTCTTTGGGGCTAAATGGCTCTGGAACCTGGTTGGGGGGACAGAAACCAGGCAGGACAGGAAACCCTCAGTCAATAGGAAACAGCAGTAAGTTGACCCTGAAAGATGAAGGCTTGGGCTGGAGAGTTGGCTCAATGGTTAAGAGCACAAATTGTGCCAGACATGGTGGTACATGCCTTTAATCCCATCACTAGGGAGGCTGAGGCAGGCAGATCTCTGTGTGTTCAAGGCCAGTCTGGTCTACAAGAGCTAGTTCCAAGACAGGTTTCAAAGCTACAGATAAACCCTATCTTGAAAAACAAACAAACAAAAAAAGGACACATGTTTTTATAGAGGACCAAGCATCCACATAGTGGCTTTCAATCATCTATAACTCCAGCTCCCTCTTATGGTCTTCGTGGGCAGGCACCAGGATTTATACACATAAAATAATAAAAGTTAAAACAAAAACAAACAAGCAAAAGATTTTCTGGAAAGGGGAAATTTCTCCTTGAAGAATGTAACATAGAAGCCCTGCCTTGATTTCTAGCCTTCCTAAAAAAATTTGTGCTTGCCAGTCTCAAAGCTGTTGAGTCAATTCTTCAAAATAAACTCTGACCCTGGCTATATATTTGTGCCTTTCATAGGTTTATATACATTTATGTATATATATATTTGTATATGTTTTTCTGTAAAAATCTGACTGACATACATGTAATAAATAAATATATGTACACTTCTGAGTGCTTTAGAAACATGTCAAAATTAGTTCAAATATTTTAAGCAACAGTGATCTAACTTGTTGCATTTAGTAAAACCAACCTAGCTAGCCCAGTGAGAAGGAAGCATGTAAACTTATGGAAAACCCAAGTTAGGAGAATAATTTCTAAGAAAGAGCTGTGTCTCAGCCTATCACAAAAATAGAATTTCAGCTCATCACAACATTCCAAATCATTTTTAACTGCACTACTAGCAACCTTTTCTTCTGTTGTGTTGGCTAGCATAGAGAATAGTATGAGGTCTAGGAGAGCAGCATAAAATACAGATGAGGGGTGACATAAATTTCATACCTTTGGCAGCATGAAATGTCTACATATGTATCAGTCCAAAGAGACTGAGGCAGCAGGGATTCCACATGTTATCTGAGAGACTGGCAGCAAATTCTTGTCACCACAGCTATGACCAGGGACCATTGGGTATACTTTAGCAGAGTACTGCGGTGGGAGGCTTAAGTTCTCCTGTCCAACCTCTTTTGTCAAGAATTCCAAGGTATATGAAGGCTGGAATAGTTTACAATTCTCTAGAGCAGAGTAGCATTACATGGTTGTCAGCAATTGATTGCCTATTTCAGAAAGCTAGTAGACAAAATTTTAAATGTTTCTAACACTAATAAATGATAAATGTTTGAGATGATGGATAGGATAATTGCATAATGTGTTCACACATTGAAACCAAACTATTAAAGCAAGGAACTGAATCTTTAAATGTTTTCAAAATGTTAGCTGTTATACCTGATATCTCTATCTATTTCTCTCCCCTCCCCGTGTGTGTACATGCATCATTTCGGGGATCAAACTCAGTGCCTTGTACATACAAAGTAGTCACTATACTACCAAGCCCCACCTCCAGCCCCATATGCATATTTCTGTTTTATCAAGAAAATTCCTGTTTAAAACAGTATGCAATTCATTTCTATACTTTGGCTTCATAGGAAAATTTATATAAAAAATAACATGGACATCATCTAGCCTAATTTAAATGTTCTTATGTATCATTAAGATACATAATGAGTCATAAAAAGCAACCTTGGGAGAGGATAATAATATCAAGATATCTAATATTTGCCCAATATATTTATTCCTAGTAGCAGGTTTGCTTTTCTTAGAAGCATACACATTGTTGATCACACAACAACAAAAACCTCCTATTGAAGAGTACAACTGAGATGGACAAGGATAGGACAGCTCATGCTTGATTGTTTCTGTTCTGCTGAATTCTGAAGAGTATTATGCAGCTATTTCTATGTTTTCAGAAGTAACTCTCTTTGGGAGTAGTGACACAATATCCAAATGCTCTCAGCACCTGCACAGCTTGGGTAGCACTGCATCAAGCGGTCCACGTCTACACTCCTAGAAATACACCCCAATCTCTGAGCCCAAGACATGACCTGCCTGGGAATCATGTTTACAGTCCTTTAATTGCCAGGTAGAACTACAAATTTCAGTTTCCTGTGATCATCTTTTCAGACTGAGAGGAAGTGGACTACATACCTATTTACCAAAATGCGGCAGGGTTATTAAGGGGTAGGATGAATCCTGGGAGATGGTATTATCTGACTCATTGAACAGAACATATAACCCAGTTGGATAAGAGGGCTTGAGAGTGTGGCAATTAGGGATAAATATCTTCTGTCTTCTGTGCCATCTCTGCTTCTCAATGCCTTCTGAGAGGGTGTCCCAGAGAGTGCAGCAGATGCATGCTCAGTGCCCTGACTCGGGGCTGATTTTGAACCTTCTGGTTTCGTCATCTTACTAGAGTCTGGGATGATATTTTGGAAAGGGGCTTGTTCAAAACAGGAAACCAAAACTGAAATAATAATGGAGGAGAGACAATCAAGGAAATAGATAAAAATTACATTTTGCCAACATTAGTAATTTTTTGCATGTTTGTCAACCTGCAAGCTTGGTTCTTCACAAGAAGTCCTTTGACGTGGTCCACACTTGAGTCTGATTATTCAGATCTCAGTAAATAATTAAAATACTTTGTTTATTCACTATAAATTACATCTCATAAGGTATATACTTTGGTTCTAACCTCATGCTTATTGCTTTTCTTTTTACTTCATATATATAAAGAGAATTTAATATTCCAGCTGACAAAAATATATTTCACTTTTTCTCTAGATTAAGATCATTTCCAACCTTTTGTCTCAGTAATAATGAGTTTCCACCTCACACATTCATGAGTCTATCCTCCCAACCGAGGCTGCTTTAAGACATAAGCAAGAGGACAGAAGATTTTCTGCTGTGCTCTTCATTTAGCTCTTGATTTCAATGGCTCTCATTTTATGAAATGGAGCTGAATAGTTTCCCTGTGTACCCCTCAGGTGACTGATGAGAGACTGCTTCATGGCAAGGTTGTCAGCCACAGAGATCATCTTCCAGACCATGAGATGTTGACCTTCTGTTAAAGTGTGTTTTTGTGCTCCTCTTAGTGCTCCCCTATATTGAGTATTCAAGAGCCTTCCTCTCATAGATAATGTGACTGACTTTCACAAAGGCAAAGATCACCAGACTTGGCTCACAAAGTGCAGTCATTAGAGGGTGTGGTAGAACATGCTTGCAATACTAGCACTCAAATATCAGAGGCAGCAGGATCAGGTTCTCAAGGCCATCCTTAGCTACACAATAAGTTTGAGGCCAGCCTGGGCTATACAAAGTCCTGTCTCAAACAAACAGAAGAACAAAAAAACTTGGAAAATAAAATTTAAAACTGAAAAATGAAAGAAAAATACTTTTCAAAAGAAATGCATCACTTGAAATTATTTAATAGCAAAAAATGTAACTATGACTTAACTATAATTATAATTGTACAAAAATAATTTAGCTCACCTACATATAAAAGTAAAGAAAGAGTGTCTATGAAATATCCAGTTCCAGTGGAGGGTTGGGACACCACCCAGCCATATAACCTTCAACTTATAATCTATCCTGACTATGGGTTGTTCTGGGGTAAGGGTGGTGCAGAGACTGTGGGAATGGCCAACCAATGACTGCTCCAGTCTCAGACCCATCCCTCAAGATTGAGCCCACCCCTGTCACTGCCTGAAGCACTAGGACCCAAAGGCTGGATGGCCCAGAAATGTGGGATCTGGTTAGAAACAAACTTGACTGGAGAGAAAAAATGGCAATGTAAAGATGCCTAATAATATTCTGCTATATTCATAGATTGGTGCCTAGCCCAGTAGACATCAGCGAAGCAACTGGTAGAAACAGATGCAGAAATCCACAGTCCAAGTTCAGGAAACCTTGTTGAAGAGAGAGAGGAAGGATTGTAGTGGTAACAGGGGTCAAGGAAATCACAAGAAAACCCACAGAATTATCTAACCTAGGCTCATATAAGCTCACAGAGACTGAACTGACAATCTGGGAGCCTGCATGGGCCTAACCTAGGCCCTCTGCATATATGTGTCAGTTGCATAGCTTGTCTTCTTGTAGGACTCCTAACAGTGGGAGCAGGGGCTGTCTCTGAATTCTTTCCTGGATTTTGGGACCCTATTCTTCATACTGGGTTGCCTTGCCCACCCTTGGATAAGGCAAGGTGCTTAGTCTTATTACAGCTTGATATGACAAGTTTTGCAGATATCCATGGGAGACCTGCTCTTTTCTGAATGGAAACAGAAGAAGAGTAGATAGTGGATGGGGCTTGGGGGAGGCAGAGGGGAGATGGAGGGAAGGATTGGGAGGACAGAGCCCAGGGAAAACTGTAGTCAGGATGTAAAATGAGCTAATTAATTAATTTATGGTTGGGGCCACTACAACATGAGACATGAGGAAATGTTTTAAGGGTCACAACATTAGGAAGATTGAAAACCACTGTACTGGAGTGAAAGGATACACCACTACTCACTTGATTCTTGTGATTATAAGATGAACATAAGTTGGGGGAGGCTTAGAAGGGAATTAACAGGAAAGAATGAAGAAAGGAAAAAAGGAAGGAAGATGGGATCATTTATTTCATTATATAAATGAACATATAAAGGAAATAAGAAAATAATGATCATGAAAAAAATACAAAATCAACATGAAATGCCCTTACTCTAATTGAAGACTACTGTGGGTTTTTTTTAAAATTTTTAACCTTGGGTTTTTTTTTTTTAATTAAAATCAACCATAGGTCAAGAGGTGGAGCAAGCAGTCAGTTACCTGGAAGTAATCATAGAGAAGGAGGAGAAATCAGGAGGTCAGAAGGTGGGGCACAGGAAGTAGAAGGGATTAATATCTGGTTGGAGGAGGTTTTATTTTAGACAGTGGTTTGTCTCATTCTGGGATGATGATGTGGGATTACTCTCTGTATGCTGTGAATGTGTTTTGTTACCCATGGTTAATGAATAAAGCTCCGTTGGCCTACTGACAGAGCAGAATGAAATAAGGCAGGAATTCCAAGCAAAGGTAGATAAGAAAGTAGACAGAGTCAAGGAGATGCCATGTAGCCACTGAAGAAGAAAGATGCCTGTGGGAGCCTGCCAGAACCTTACCAGTAGGCCACAACCTCATGGTGATGCATAGATTAATAGAAATGGGTTAATTTGAGATATAAGAGCTATCTAGCAATACACCTAAGTGATTGTCCAAGAAGTCTTTTAATTAATAAAGTTTTTGAGTGGTGTTTGGGCTCTGGGTGGCCAGGAATGAATGAACAGTCTCTTTACAGGATGACATTGTAGGAGGACGGTGAACACATTGCTTTCTCTGCCTCTCTGAGATAATAGGTTTTCACCCCATCATCTGACTCCTGAGTCTCTATTGGTAAAGCAGAAGACTTTATATACAATTAAAAGGAACTAATAAATATATAAGCCAGAAAAGACGGTTTTAGAAGCTGTTCATATTTGATCTCAAAGTTGAGGAAGAATAACAATTGGGTCTGTGTTAACAAAAATAAGTATAATGACATAGTCACATAATGTGCAATCACAGGCATATTTGCCCTAGCTACTTATGCAAAGTTGGATCAGAAGATTATGTTTCATCTTCACTGTGACTTTTTCAAACAAAGTTTGAACCCCAGCCATGTGGCTTTCCCTGTGTTGGGTGCAAAAACACAGAGACAAAAGAATACTCTTGATTTCACCATGTGTCTGTATTGACTGCTGCATAGACTCTTATGTGCAACAAGTGCTATAAAAGGATGAAAAGAATTCTTGGGAAAAGTCAAGGTGTAAAATCAGCTTCAAACCTACATATGGCCAAATGAAAGGGCTATGCTGAACAGACAGCATTTGTACTCCAAGGATATATATATATCTCCTCACATATATATGAGCATGTTGAGTAAGGATAACTTAGGCATGACATAAGTAATACCTGAGGATGGATTGGCTTCCTCATTACCACATGTAGACATGTAGACAATTGCAGCCATTCTGGGCTGGGGGTGCTTGTTAGAAATAAAAGTCTGGCTGTGACTCTACTTTCTTGGAGAATAGCTGGTACCTTCTTCTAGCTATAGTGGAGAGGAAGAAGACCTTAATTTCTTTTAACATGCAACCAACTTTGAAGTCTTCTTAGAGCATTAGCCAAATCATTGGTGAGAGCACAAGCAGCACGCCATGAATTGATCTTTGGCTCAGAGTTCAGAACTGACCAGGGATCAGTGCCCCAAGTGATGGTCTTGGTGAACTGGAGTGGCCAATTAGAACAAAGCATTACCAATTTTGCTTTTAAATGGTTTTTGGATGCCTGCTGGACACCCTTTAATGGTTCCCAAAAGCCCGGAGTAGTAGAGACCCAGTGTCACACATGATGGGCAAACATTTAGTTGACTATAAAACACTTGCTGTGTTTGAGATTTGCCATGTGGAAAAACTTAAAGACACTAAGGTTTGTTTTATTTTGTTTTTTGTTTGTTTGCTTGCTTTTTTATTGAGCCCAGATTGTCTTAGATAAGACATCACTTATGACATAGTTGTTTCTAACCAGATCTGCTTATTTTGTGATAATGGTGTGTTAAAGGATTGACACCTAGCACAGATGTGGGTTTCTAGAAAATTGTCTGATTTTGGCACATTATGGTTTCAATGCAAGATGTCCCCGACAGACACCTATGCTTGCACACTTGGCTCACAGTTGGATGTGGTGTTTAGGGAGACTGAAAAATATATTTAGATGTGGAACCTAACTTGCAGATGTACGGCTGTAGAGGCAGGGTTAGAGGACCATAGCCAGAACTGCCAGGTGCAGGTGTACATGTGTGGGTGAGAGGGTATTGTCTTTGCTTCCTCATCTGTAAAAATGTAACAGACTAAGCTGCAGACTTTGTTAACACAGATTCCCCAGCTGGCATGCCTCACCTACCATTAATCTGTGAGCCAACATAGATCCTTCTTCCCCTAAGTTGTACATAAATGAGTTGAGAGGAATTTTAAGAAAAAATTCCTGCATTTTAAAAGGCACTGAACATAGGGGAAATACTTGACAGTCACTCTGGAGGGAAGAGATTGGAGATGCAGGCTCACTAAAAGCTATTTTAAAGATTTTCAGCAAGTTATTATAATTAATGTTAATTAAATTGTTCCTTCATTCATTCATTCATTGCAGTGTAGGGAATGAAGCAGTGCCTGATACAAGAGAGACAAGCCAACCACTGAGTCACAGTCCCATTCACAAAGAAAGTTATTTTTAAATCATCTCCCTGATATCTACTGTAGATTTTGATTTTCTCAAAGGATCAACCCCCTTTCTAGAAAATGAGAACATAGTTCATTACAGAACCACATTGCTTGTCTATGAAACCTTCTTCATGACTTTATGCATAGATTTGCCATTTTTGGAGAAATGACATGCATTATACAGCCCTTGGTCATTATCTATTTTTTCCAACCATGTAATGAGAACCATGTATGTATTTGAAACCCCAAGACACTGCAGCATCTTGAATAATACCTTTCAGTGGCACAACATAATGGCAACAGGAGTTGATAGTACAGTAGTAGGGGGAGGCATCAATAAATATGTACATAAATCATGTAAGAAAATATAAGGTATGGCATTTGATGTTAGAAGACACAGTAAAAGCAGTTTCAGAATCAAGGATGTGCATCACAGACTATATATGAAGTATTCTCCAAGTTTTCATGTGTAAAGATTTGATTGCTGGATATGGGCTTCAGGGAGGTGATTGGAAAGTAAGGACACTAGCTTTACCTATAGATAGGTTGCATAGAATTTACCAAGTTCACGACTGATTAGGAGATCAGGAGGTAGAACATATTTGGAAAAAATCAGGTCACCAGGTAGCATGCTCTTTAAAGGTACAATCTCCATTTCCTCACCTCCTCAATCCCACTAGCCCACTCAACTCCTTCCGTGCATTCCTACAACAAACATGTTTTGCCATTCCTTGGGTCCTTAGCCTTGGAGCCAGTAGTCCATGGACTGAAATCTCTGAAACCATGAATCAAAATATATATCTTCCTCATTTAAGTTATTTCCTCCAATATTTTGTAACAGTAACAAAATTTGACTAGCAAAATGGATGCTGCGTTATCTAGAGAGTACCTCCTCTGGTTGTCTAACCCTAGAGGTATCATCATATAGCTGTGTAAGAAGGGGACAAGAGCTCTGTCTTAGTTTCCAGAAGCTTCTGTAACTTGGTGTTACAAAGAAATATGTTTCCTCATGCTACCAGAAGCCAGATGTCTGAAACAGAAACTTCGGCGAGGTTGTAATTTTGATAAAGGCACCCAGAGATGTTATTTTCTTTGCCTTTCACATCTTTGGGTGGGATTAGGCATTTATTGGCTCTTGGATGCATCATTTCCATTCTGCCTTCTGCAGCTTTATCATCTCATCCTCCTGTGTTTTGACTGTGGAGTCTCTCTTATGCATCTCTAAAAAGACTCCTGCCATGGATTTGAATCTAAGGATCTATGATGCTCTCATAATCTCAAAATCATTGACTCAATTACTTCTGCAAAAATCCTTTTCTTAAGATTTTGACATTTGCAGGTCTAGAAAATATGACAAGGGTGCATCTTTTGAGATCCACTACTCAAAGCATTATAATACAAAGATCTTTGTTCAATTATTTATTTATTCTCTTTGCCCATTAGAGTGTGAGTTTCATAGTAACAGGCATTTTTATAGATCTTTTCCACTAATGTATTCATATTGGTAAAAAAATGCTAAAGAATATCATGACAACAATTTTCATGAATGAACCCTCTAGGTTGTTTTATGTGTAAAAACACATGGTGGGAGTAAACGTCATTTATCTCACTCACAAGTTCACACTAAACTTCCAATCTTGGCTAAACCACCTTTGCTTTACCTACGTTGTCTAGACTGAAGATGGCCATGGGAAACTTGCTGCACTTTTGTTAATATGTTGATAAGTTTTCATAAACACTCAAAACTCTAGAATTGGTTCAACTAGAACTACTTTCTGCTGTGAGGGTTTGTCAAATACAGAATAGAATAGAGTAAATACCTAGCCATGCTCTGACTAGCCTTGCTCAGAGAGACTTAGCACAGGCTCAGGGTGTCCCCTTGGTAAAAACAGACTCCACTCCTTCTCCCTAATCTGAATCAAGTCCTTGACTCTGTAGCCAAGGTTACCATGACGCAGTTTGAGGTCATAAAGGAATACACTCAGCCCTGAAGTTGCTAGAGATAATAAGGATTTGTGGGACACAAATCAGTCTATAGAGCATATTACATCATTTAAAAAAACAGCTTTTATGTTTCAGTAGCTCAAACCCAAGTTACGTTGTTGTTTCAAGCTGAAGTACTTTGTATCTCAAGAAACTGGATACTCATGGAAGAATGGGCCTTCTAAATACATACTCAGGTGGTTTTTAAACATTTTTAAACAGAAAAATGTATGGTATAGTCATGCTTCAAAGAACTTAAAACTATTTTTGCTTTTATAAAACTCATCAAGAATTTATTTTCTTACTAGGATACCAAATGAATTGAGGCTCAGAGGAATAATAGCCAAGAGACCTTCAAGTGTTTTGTTTCTATGGACTAGCCTGAAGTAGGTGTACTCCTAGAGGAATAGCTGTTAGAGCTAGCAAACTTTTTTTTAATTGGTTGAAAACATTATCATAAACTGATCTTAGTTAGCAGGGCTTATCTCCAGGTACTGGCACGAGGATACCTTTGTTAAACAAGGACTCCTTATAGCTTTCAGAGAAATATTGCAGACTACCTTATTACTGTGCTTCCTCTGCTCCCCCCCCCAATACAAAAAAGTAAAATAACCTTGAGGTTAAGGGACAGAAATCCTAAATGAAAGTTAACCGAGCAGCATGAAACTGGACATACTGATCAGAGAGAATTGAAACACATTAGCTAATCAACTAGCAAATCTATAGTTTCCATTCAAGGGTTGAGTTTCTGGCTGCTATGCATAAGCCAGTTGAAGAGCTCCTGCAGACACAAATGTAAGAACACAAAGATGGCTGAGTTTTGAACACTCTGACACACAAATACAATCTCGTCTGCAGTCTCCCATGGCAGGTGAGTGCATGGGTAAATAAAAAGTGTTTCCTGAAACCACAAATGGATCTCCTTTTGACTAAAATCTTTTTAAATTAAAGAGTAGATTTTGGTTGGAGCCAGCAATGGTGATGGAAGGCTTCTTTTTCTTTTAACACAGGGCAAACCTGCAGCACTATTTTTTCTTTTATTTCTCATATGCCATAAGATATTGTTTTTTACCCACACATTTTAAAAGTAAACAATTGTCCTGTTTTAATGCTCCCCTCCCATCTTCATGTCTACTGACTATCAATTTAGTGCAATTCAATTAAGTTTTTAAAAAGTTATACTCAGTAAATTTTACTCTTTGGGATAAACATTTCTCTAAGTGTTGACAAATGCACAGAGTTCTAGAATGATAGGGGCTGTTCCATCTTGCATTATACCAGTCTCCAGACAGTGGAGTCTCCCCTCCCTCTATGCTCTTTCCTAGGCTATCATATAGATACAATCATTCGCATAACGCTCATTTTTGCCAGTATTTTCCAAAACTAAAGGAAGTACATCCATGTGCTTTCTTAAAATGGAATTAAGTTGAGAATGCCATCCTTGTCAGGTCCTGTACACTCCTTATGCTGACAGTTAATTGTTTCAGTAATGAAATAGATGAGAGTAGTGTGAAATTTAGATTGTAAGTCTGCTCTTACCCACAGGAGTTCAGGCAAGCTCATGTCTGAAAATAAAATGAAACACTGAGTTGTGACTTCGTCTAAAACAGCAACTTGTCATTACTCTGCGAAGGGGTCTATTTCTTACTGGCTCTGGTTTTGTTTGGTTATGGCACGTCTCTAGGTGATGTGGCCCATATGATTGGTACTGCTCCTGTGGCTTTCCGGTGAGTTTCCAGGATGCACGTGACTGAGACCTCTGAATACCTCCCAAAAACCTTGAAGTAGGTCTGGCTAATAGCCTCACCATTTTTCCCTTACAGCAGCTCTTTGGCAGAAAGACCTTTTTATTTTCCTTTACAGATTCTCTATATTGCTAAGGGAATGAAGGTGATACACGGAAGTAAAAGGATAACCAAAATCCTCCTTAGGATCTGTGGGTTCAGTGCACAACTGTTTGATGTGAGAAAGCAGCAGTACGGGTAATATTTACTGTTCTATTTTAGACATTTCTAATACATGGAAATAGTTTACTAAATTCCTTTAGTCTCTGGCTAGCCCAGGCTTGCAAGAGGTCTCCAGCAACACCACTGCCCCACATCATGCTTCTGGGACAGTGGAACTCCCACAGACGGCAGTCAAAGGTTTCTAGTCCACGAGAGGACTGCACAGCATACCTCCCGACCAACCAGTAGCCTGCCTGGCAGTTGGGAACTATTACAATCTTGTGATGAAGAAGCATGGTCCTGCCCAGGGACATGACACTTTAAGTGGAACAAAGAGAACCACACACAGGCCGGAAGCAGTTCGCCCGAGGCTCAGAGAAGAAAACACTGTGCTCCCCCGCACCATGTGTCACCATAGTGGGCACTGCTATGGTGAACAAATGTATAGAGTGATACGGGAGAGAGAGAAAGGGACAACGTGATTAATATCCTCTGGGCAGCGGCAAATCTGAAGAGGAGAAAGAGATGAGATATGGACTGAGGTGTGTGGCTTCATTACCAGGCAGGACCACAATGATATCTGGGCCTTGGCTGATGCTGGGGCCCATGTCTGGGTTCAGGCTTTGAAGCAGCCTTGGTCTCTATTGATGTCCACGGCTCCTCATATCATCAAAGGCAGAGAGGATAGGGCTATAGAGAATTGCCCTCCCTCTACCTGCAACTGAAACACTAGGGAGAAATGGTTCTGACCCTCACCTGCTAAAGCACTCAGAAGAGATCCTATACCTCTCCAGGGCTGCACAATAGAGCTGACTCTATTCACAGAGGCATGGGAGAACTGGCCCTAAAGGCATGAGAATGGGAGAGCATACACTCCTCTCTCCCTGTCGTATGCCTTGTGGTGGCATGGGTGACAGAAAGATTCCCCCTACACTGCCCATCAACGCTTGAGGCAGATGGAAGGACTGTCCCTGCCCATTACCAACTGCAACACTCAGGAGAGCAGGCCCTGCACTTTGCCTGGGGAGAAGTATCAGGTGAGCCAGCCCCGATGTTGTGAGCATAGAAGAGCTGTCTCCATTACTTACTTGTGATGTGGTGACCTGAATGGGGGAAATATGCCCACAACCCACGCACCAATGCCTGAGGCAAGTGAAAAAAACTGCCCCTGAGGTCCTAAGAACAGGAGAGCTGCTCCTGCCCCTCATTAGCTATAGCACTTGGGAGAGTGGTCCCTACACCTCTCCCCAGCAACACAGTAGACCTGGTCCTGTGTGAAAGCAGGAAACCTGGCCCCATCTTTTGCTTTTCATAACAAGGGATGAATTTGCCAGGACAATGCTGGAGAGCTCACCCTGGTGGCAAAGACAAGGGAGAGCAGTTACGCTAATCAACCATGCAATCACCCAGGTTCAGAACCAGGGTAATGTGTTGGTCCACCCCAACATCTACCCCATCTGTGATCTGCTGAAGCACAGGGTTGAGGAAAGTTGGGAGTGGGATCAGTCCTGGGGACCCAGAGCTACAGAATTGCCACAACAAAGGGCAGCAATGGGCTGTCCAGGAAAAGTCCCAGTGAGGGTTCAGCGTCAATGGTGCAGCAGAGACCAGGGACCTCAAACCAGATGATTCTTTGTGATAAATGCTTGAATGTAAAGATGTATGGATAAAGGGGTCTACTACATAACATACTGTGTTATGATGCATCTTTCATGACACAATTTTTCACCTTCTTCATTTTTTTTCTTCTCTTAAATTTCATAATGTGGGATGTCCTTCTGTATATGTGTTCCTTTTATTGGTTGATGTATAAAGCTGTTTGGGCCTATGGTTTAGCAGAATAAAGTCAGGTAGGAACTGAATATAGACACATAGAAAG
>JAQHUG010000574.1:557215-575151 GCA_028555095.1 Dicrostonyx torquatus | reverse complement strand
TGTAGTATTTTCCTAGGCCTTGTGATAGGCACTAGAGACAAACTAGTATTGGCATTTACACAGATTATAGATATAACTGTAGGAGCCAGCCATAATAAGCTGAATATGAACAGATCACCCAAAGGAAGTTCTTTACTTCCAGCTATTATCACCTGCCAGTGTAGGATTCCGCCATCGATAAGTTTAATGGAGGCCTGAGTCTCAGTAGTTTACCCTGAAGCAATACCTGGTTGCAGGAAGGACCATAAATTAAGATTATGTGAGCACCACCCAAGAACAGACCATCCAAAGGAAATGACTAAAGTTCCAACCACTGTAGATAGGATCACCTGCCAGCACACACTCACCAGGACACCCCTAGACAAATGTCAGCCAATCAAGGGTCCTGAACCTCAAAAACCCCTCACCCCCACCTTTACTACTAAAAAACCCAACTCTATCTGCTTTAAGGGCTCTCTGTTTATTCCAATATGTTGGACATCCAGAGAGTCCGAGTTTGCAAACTTGCATAAAATAAAGGCTCTTTGCTTTTACATTTGGGACTCGGTCTCCTAGTTGGTTTTTGGGGGACTTCACAGATCTGGGCGTAACATAGCCATGTTGAAGTTTTAAAATTATCTGTTCTTATTGGTTATTGCCTCTCTTATACTGATAGTTAATTATTGTACCATCTTTGATTGTAAAGTTATATAAACTGAGTTCTAGGCATCAAGCAGTGTACAATGTGATAGAAAAGCTAGTCACCAAAACAAATAGATATGATGATAAAATGGCTGCTGTTCTTCTCTGAATGGCTGAGTTTTATTTTGTACCTTTAATTTTGTTTGTTGCGATTTATTTAAGGAAAGATTTTTGGTGATACTTGGAATTGAAATTAGTACCTTGTGGAGATATTAGGTGAGAACCTAGCGCTTTATACATACTAAGAAGTGCTTAATTACTAAGCTATGTTCCCAGACCTACACCCATAATTTTCATTGTTTAAAAAAAATGATTCTATTCAGAAAGAAAACAAAAGTCCACTACTTTAATGACCAGGACTTGCTAGAACTCTCTGACCTGCAAAAATTTCTTGCTCTAATAAATTCTTGGAAATGAGTTCTTTCCCAGGGCTTGTATAAACATGCTTGACTAACTGTGTAATGAGAAAGAGAAAATGGTAAATGACTGGATAAGTTCCTTTGCTTTTCCAATTATCTACTATGATGACTTTTCCTACAACTCTGAAAACAAATGTCTTCTAACGCCACTGAGTGCCAGACAAAGTAGACAAATTAGAGGCTAGAAATGTAATAACACGCAGATGTTGGTCCTTTACAAAAGGACCCAGAGAAAGCATGACTGAGTACAGAGAATGTGTGTTGAGAAATCTGAGTCTTAGTGAATTCCCTACCTCATCAGATTTTCAATAAATCTTTTAGGAGTTTATTCTTAAAGTGTTCTGAGAAAAGAACATAACACAGATATTTTCATCTCCCCTCACTCTGCATTGAATTGCCCCCCTTGCTGATCTGGATTTGTCCAGAGATATGGTTGAAATAAGTGATACTTCATGCAAGTCAGTTTCTTTAAATATAATTTTTGGTCTGTTAACAAATAAAAAGGGAGAAAGAGAAGGATGAGCAAGAGAAGAAGGAACTAGGGGAGAGTGGTATAGAAAGATAGAAAGAGGAAGTAACAGCATTTCTTTGGCCTACTTTGTTAGGTTATTGGATTTTTACTTTTCATTTATTTTTCACTCAAGGTTTTGGCAATTCCATATTGTATATGCTTTTTACTATATAATTAGTTCCATGTTTATTTTGTAGGTGACAGTATCTATGAGTCACCCCATACATTCTGCACAGGTCCTGAACGTTTTTAAGGAGCTTCCAGTTCTGTTAGAGTACACATCAGTGAGCTCATGAAAGTTACTTAGCAGTCTTGGCAACAAGATGACAAGCAAAACTGCAAGTGGTGATGTCTGAATAGGAATTTCAAAGTGCACTTTTCCCATCTCAGACACTCGTGTGAAAGGTCACTCAGGGAACACTGAATTTCTAGCTGAGCCATTGCAAAGAGAAACAGCAGTCCTCTGATCACAGGCTGAAATGCTTGCAATGAAGTTCCAGGTTAATAAGTTCAGTTTCAAATGCCACTGAAAACTGATTACGGTAAGATCTTTCTTCTATCTCATTCCTAGCATAGGACTAAAAGACTTGTCTCCATGGTGATAGATGATGGTATTTGGTGAGTTCCTCCAAATGAAACATCTAGAGGCATATCTGCATTGGCCAAATAACAAGCATTATTGAGTGTACTCATTCAAGTAAATATTTTATATTAGCTACTTTCTCTCATAATATGTATTGCTGATATGAAATAGTGACAGGTGAAATAAACAGATAACTATAGCAATGCACCATGATATAAATTTATCTTATACACTAAGAGATTGGAACTTTTGGTGGACCTCACTGCCAGAGTTAATATTACACCTTGAGGTGACTCAAGACTTAAGACCAATATCCTACTGTGTACTTAGTCTGTTAAAAGAACAATTTAACCACCAGTGTTACTTACCTTGGATTTCCAGTGTAATCAGCTTTTACAACCTAAGCTAATGCATAGCTGTAATCTTAAAATATGCATTCTGTTCATACTTGAAACAGAGAGTATTGCATTATGTTAATCATTTGCTAGAAACAGAATATAGGCTAAAAGTGACCTTATAAGATGAATATCCACCATAAATGCTGAAACATTATTCAGATATTGCTTGATTTGGGTTTGTTTCTTATCTGGGTCATTCGGAGTCAATGACTTACTCCCTTGTAAAACTCTTAAAGATTTCTGTAAAGTATCCCTCACTCCTTATTCATGAGATGCTTTCTATGCTATTGGTTAAAACAGAGAGCAAAGTCTTTTGTTAGGGATACTCAAACAGAGAATCACACAGTCACACAGGGACAGATTCTCAAGACAGCATTCAGGCAGGCACAGATTCAGACTCATAACAGACAGGCAGGTACAATAGAAGCATTCAAATTTGGGTCAGCTCCTGTTTTAAATAACATCAAGAGGAAGTACCTTGATTTATGTCCTCAATGTGACACACACGCTGTTGGTAACTGGATTTATTTTTTAATGAATTCAAACATATCCAGGATATTTTAATGCCAACAGGTTTATATTTTAAGTAGACATAAGCAAAAGGCCTTTAGGATACTTTAAAATTACTATGTCAGTTACTAGACTCTTTCTTTTCCTATCGTCTTCTTTCCTTTAAAATGAAACTTGACAGATATTTATTTTAAAGCCTCTTTACCCTCAGCTCTTGTGTTCTGATTCAAGCTCCAGCCTCCTCGGTTGAAGAGTATTGGTATCTCACGTTCAGTTGCCCATCGATTTGTCACTAATGTTTTATTTGTATTTTCATGCTATGGAGAAAGTGTCTTGCTTGCTTTCACAAGTAACACTTGACTTCTGTGCCCAAAGATTTCCAGTACATCTATAACACAGATTCTTCCACTCTCTGTTACTGCCTGTTTATCCCTTCACATCCACATGCCTCCATCCGGTGTTCTGACATTCTCAGTCAATAAGTACCTGAATCAGGATGTGAATGCAATTCTGTGAGACTCACACTTAATTTTATTGAAAACAGCTATTTAAAAACCCAAGCGATATAGAGGATTACAATCTTGAATGCCTAGAAATATACTTATTTTACCATCGTTCTTGATGAGTAGGGTGACTGCATGAAAGGCAGGGATGCAAATCTTTTGTTCCACTTGTCTCTACTACTGTTTTAAGGAAACAGAAATATTCACATGTCTGATCCTTAGAATGCAAAGTTTTAACTCTCACAATGTTTTAAAAATCTTGTCTTCATCACTGGTGTTTACTTCCCAGGTATCATATGGATCTCTCAGCTTAAATCTTAAACCCTTAAGTCTTAGGAAGTGTTTCTATGATTTAAATTATTTGATAATTTCTTTCCTTCTTACTTCCTCTTTTCTCATAGTCTGGGAAGAAAAGGCAATTTGACCTCTCTATCAGGTTAAATAACTTTGCCTTTGAGTCCTTTTATAGAATATTTTAACATATAGTTAAGAGTTTCTACTTTCTGAGTTCCTTAGAAACATTTTCCCCTCTTGATTCAGTATCTAAGACCTCTGTGAGGCCATACATTTGAATATTGGATCACAGGGTTTCAGCACCTACATACAAATGATATGTCTGATAAAGAACAGATAAACCAAATCACTGGGATGTTAATAATTGTTTAAGATCATCACCAGGCCTTTCTGATTTGGAAAAAATAATTTTGCAAAGCTAGCAAAAGTGTCTGCTTATAGAAGAAAGAGTTTGTTGTCTAGGAAAGACATGTTGTGCTTGCAAGGTGCCTGAGGAGCTACATCCAAGATCATGAGCTTCTGCCGATTACACAGGTGGGGTGCAGTCCTGTCTCAAATCACTGCATATTGTCACTGACAAGCTTTCATCTGAAGAGATGATGAAACACAGCCTTGCAGCTCTCTGTGAGCTTATCAGGGGGCCCACATCAAAGGAAGGTTCATTTAAAAATGCTTCTCAGGGTGACTCTGTAGATTACAGAGTTCACCCTGCTCCAGTCTCTGATCTTTCCTTTTAAACAGTCTGTTATCTCCTAAAACATCTGTATGCTGTGTTTGCTCAAAGAAATGTGGTTTTGTCTATAAAACATTTTATATTCTGAATATAGGTGCATTAAATTATGTTTGCTTTAAAAATTAAGCCAAGTTTAGTTAAGGCCTTCTTCTGTATTAATAAAGATCTGCATAAAGGTCATCATCTAATGATTCATTTGTTACCTTTGATTTGTTTGGTTTCTTTTGATTGCTTTTGTTTTTGCATGTGTCCATGATATGTGTGCATGTTTGTACATGTGTGGGTCTATATGTGTTTGGCTGAATGTGTGCGCGCGCGCACACACACACACACACACACACACACACACACACACACACACGCATGTGGAGATACAAGGCTAGTGTCAGAAGTCTTCTTTATTCACTGCCTACATTGTTCATTGAGTAGCCTCTCTCAGTGAACACAGATCTTACCATTACTAGTCAGTTTGCTTCAAGGATTCTTGTCTTTGCCTTTGGAGTACATCAATTACAGGGAAGCCACTATGCCTCCTAACATTTAGATGGATTCTGAGGGACTGAATCCTGCTCATCCTGCTTGGGCAGCATTCTCAGTAGTAACTGAGTTGTCTACCCAGTCCTAGGATATTCTCATATATATTAGCTCCATTTCCTAAAATGTTTAAGTTTTTATTACACATAACTACTTACTTCAGCAAGAAAAGCTACTTATATTTTATTTTTGCTTCATTTTATTGACAAACTTCTTTGCAGGTAATGTTATTCTTTTTATTGCAATTTTTTTTACTAAATTAGAAGAAAGCTAAATTGGTCATTTCTCATTTTGCATGGTTAAAAAGTTTTTATATGTATATTTTTCTTTGTTTATAAGGCTTAAATTTTTTTAAGACAAAGTGACTATTCCCATCACAGCTACATCTGTTTTAGTGAGCATGAAGCTAAGCTGTTTATGAGCTTGTCTGTGAAATAGAAATACTATTTATTATTATATCCTTATAATAATGAGGAGATTGAACGAAGTGATGTGCTGTGCAGAGTGTTCAGTACAGAGCCAGAGCATGCATAAATTTCCAACAGGCGCACAAAGTCACACCAGCTTCTTTTAAGCTACTTTGGGAGCACAGCACAATTTTGATGAAGAACTTCACATGACTCTTTGTGATAGCATTCAGAACACAGGAGGAGCTGATCTGGGCTGTCAGACTGCTAGTTGAAAACTGCCTCTCCTTGGGAAAAATACAAAATGGAAACAACAACGAACGTCTTCATTTGGGGATTGTTTACTCTCCATCTCTAGAGTATTCCAAACTTGTTTTCCTCATTTGTCACTAGCTGATCCCTGCATTGGTGTCACACTCACATGACTGATATTCATCTGACTGGATTCTCATTGCTCAGACAAAGTCAGTCCTGACTAAATGACACAAAGTAGCCTTCAGTACTGGCTAGTTCTTTTCATTGTTTGTTTTGTGCATTTGTGCATCTGTTTTCCTCCATAAGACTGTGTTTCCCAAGAGCACGAACTTTTTATGGAGACAAAAAATCTCCATAAATATTTGGTACGGAAGAGTATTGAAAATGTGTTGAGTGCACCTTTAAATGAATGCCGTGTTTTGACACTAACAATGCCAACACCCACATGTCAGCTATTGAGTTATTACCAGCAGCCTACTGTTCTCTATTTGTGGTTGTGAACCAGATGTTCAATAAAAGTTTTTGAATAAATGAAAAAACAAAAACCTTATGTAGTGTGTGGTTAAGAATAGTCACAAGCAATGAGCTATGGTTTAGGAAATGTTTTCCAACATCATCTCCAGGATAAGGCAAAGTAGAGTGATCAGAGATATTAGAACCTCCCATCCCTAGTGGTCAGCAATTACACAACTACCTATTGCCGTGAAACCTGTGTGCCACCTACTTTCTGTCCTTCTGCCCATCAAATCTGCACTTATTTCTTGAAAGGCTTGCTCATTTCATTGCTTGCAACAATGATGGATGTGTTCTTCTTAAGAAACCAGAGATTAAAAACATCCCAACGTATTTTGGTATCACCCTCTATTCTTCATTGTCTAGATAAAGAGCAATAAATTGCAACAAGACATGGCAGCAGAAATCTAAGCAATAGTTTTGTGATTGATCCAGGATCAAATCCTCTAAAACTTGCAAGTGAAGGCAGCAGAAATTACATCTTCCACTCTCTGCTTTGTGTCCACATCTTCAAGAGGCATACTATTCATGATACTTAAATCACCAGTAGATCTTGACCCATGCCAGCTCTCTGACTTTCCCAGGGAGTGTGTCAATTCTACCCACATTGGGGCAGACATCCTTGGCTAATAGCAGGCCTAAACTACTAGTTGAACAATTTATGCTCTTTACTTTGGCTGGATGGAAGAAGACGGTTTAAACGTTTTTGTGTCATCATCAACAACATGCCTAACACTAACTATATTATTACTTGTCAAAGACTTTTACTTTGTGTTTTCTAATTTGAAAAACAAAGTTAAACAAAAGCAAGCAAGCAAACAAGCAAAAAAAAAAAAACAATTTCACAGGAAGTCTTACCAGAAAACTTAGGAAATTTTACCAAAGTTCATTATTCCAATTATATGAAGGAAAAGTAGAACCTTGATTCCAATTAGCTAATGGCATGGTCTGACCAATTAACCCCTGAACTGCTCTTTCACAGGCAGACCCCAAACTCAATAGGAATCGTCTCCAAATTTTTCAGCGAAAATATGAGACCCAGAACTGGCCTTCCCCTTGTCATAGATAGCCAAGTTGGTAAATACGAATGGTAAATAAGTCCTTCAATGGTGTAAAATGTACAACAGTTTAGTTGTTTAGAAGAAATGGTGGATTCTATTGAGTGCCCTTTTCAAGGTGAAAAGCTAGTGTGCTCAGCTTAAATCTCCAAGAAGGGCTAGCCTTTCCCACTTGCTGCCACTAGATGGCGGGTCAGTTATGCAAACACTCTGTCCAAGAGGAATTAAAAAGAAAGGTCAATAAACAGCAATTGCGATTTCATTGAAAGCTTTGCACAAGACTTGCTCACTGCTGGAGCCTGCTCTTCTAGTTCTGTCCTTTCTTCTTTAGAGTAAGCACTGATGACTACCTACCCGCATTAGAGGAAATTTGAATAATTAGACAAAGTCTCAGAAAGTTTGCTTTCTCAGTAATTGTATTTTATCTGACTGGATTTTCAAAACAACACCAAAGAGTAAATAATAAATTCAACAGCTACTTACTCTAATTGTAAAACATCTTCTTAATGCAACTAGAATCAGAAATAGTTAATCTTCTTAATTTTCTTCAATTCTTCATATGGCTTTAAGTTGCTAATTGCTATCTTCTGGCTATCATGTGATCAGCTAGTATCAAGATGTTATAAAATTCAAGAAAGTTCAGTGAACCAGTACAATTCAAAACTATCACACTGTTAAAACCAAGGAAAGCTTCAGGAGCTGTCATGTCCTAGAGAAATCCATAGAGACATGATGTCTAAATGGATTGTGTTATCCCAGATAGAGTACAGAACAGAAAAAGAACATTATATGAAAAATGAAAAAGAACAAAATGAACTCTAATATAGTAATACTTATATAATCCACATTGATTTATTAATGATATAAAATATACCATATTGCATGTACAATTATACAAAATGCCCAGAGCAAAAGAACAAATGTATATGGGTATACAGAAACTAAAACAAAACAAAGTAAGAAAGTTCAGTGTATAAAGCTACACAATTCCTGGAAACCCATGAGTATAAAATTTGAAAAATCAATAGTTTTGGAACCTAAATTTCTTCAATGAAATAAATTTGTCTACCTCCGAGACTCTTTGCAGACAACTCTGTGACTCCGTGACATCCAACGAAAAGGACATATGTATACCACATGCTGCCCTTGTTTGGGGTTAAAAGACAGGCTCTGTGTTTACAAGTAAAAGTGTAAAATAAATATCACCTTTGCTGGAGGTAAGCAGGGCAGAACTACATTTATGCAGAGGGCCTCAGAGACAACTAGAGCAGGTGTTCTGAAAGAGAGCCCAGAACAGAACAGCAGAAAATTCTCTCTTTCTCTCTCCCTCTCTCTCTTCCTCTCCCTCTCTCTCCAGTCCCTCCCTCTCTTTTCTCCTCCCTCCTCCTTGCTTCATTAGGTGAATATATTTGGTAACTCTTAAGCACCTTAACAAATACCCCATTGTCAGTTTTACCTTGGACTAGACCCAGGTTAAAGGTTCAGGAAAAAAAGCACAGGAGTGGCCCTGACATATATACAAATAGGGATAAAATAAATGATTTCCACAAGAATAGTCATGTTCTCGGTGCTCATTTCCCTGCATAGGTGAAAAATGTTGATTTTTTTAACCCCTTCTTACTCCATTGACGAAATTTGTACTTAAAAAGGATCCAGTACATTTGGTTTGCTTTCTCTTTTCCTCGTGTCTTCCTTGGATTGCCTTCAGCAGTTGGTTCCACAATCTATCTGCTGAAGAGGCCTGAGGACAGGGCACTGAACTGAAGCAGGTCACCTAGAGCCTCTGCAGAGGCACAGTTGGAGCCCTTGGAGAAACCCTTTCTTCTTCTCTGAAGGACATTGAAGGCCAAGGTCCTGTCTGCAGATATGTCCCTCTTTGGAGTAGATGGGGAGTAAGCTTTAAGATCAAATTTGCTTAATCCTACTGGATTTTACAGTTATTGCAGGCACCATTTCGTTGTATGCTGGCCTTCATCCTTCAGGACAAAGGTGTCAGACACAATATCTTGTGAGCTGTTTAAAACAAGTCGCCCTCTAGGTGATACAGACAAAATGTGGGGTATAAACTCTAGTGAGTAGAAATTAATATGCCATTCTTTTCTCTGAAGTTGTCAGAAGTACATAAGCACCATCATTTTATGTGAAGCAGCTTCAAAGATCTGATAGACCCATTCACTATTTATGTAATTATTGTTTTTGTTTCTCATCTTATTCCATCCAAAAACAGGACAAGAAATGTCCCAACCCCAAACTATGCTGAATTATTGGAACTTTAGTACAGAACATAAGGTACATCCCCTACAAATGTTTAAGACACATTAATGAATGCAGGGCTTATTATGCAGTTCCATGAAAAGTTTTATTCTTAAAGGATATACATTCCTTTTTAAAAATATAAAGACTATTTGAAGTTTAATTAGTTACTTTATATCAGGTTACAAGACTTCATTTCCAAGACAGTGAGCAGTAGATAAGACTGGTTATTTCTACAAAATAGTTTTTCAGCGATTTTGCTATTTGTTTGTTTTGTTTTTTAAAATATTGATGTAAAGCTTCAGAGTTGGGAACAGTTTAGTGCCAGACACCTTGGCATTATAGTTTAAAATCAATGGAAAAGGAGGATCTTTGGATATCCTCTCAAGTCAATTTTTATCTTAAACCTTCAAGGAATACACTTAATCTGTAAGTGAAAACAAATTCCCTAAAAATCTCTGTTACCTAGCACTCCCTGGCTGTGTTGAAAATGCCTCTTTAATTCGTGCTAGGTTTCCCAACACGACTAAACACGATAATGGTTTCTTATGCTTACGATCTCTTGTAACACCTAACCTCTGGTCAATGCAGATTCCACACTCTGCAAAGTATTCCAGTGTTGATAAGGGACTCACTCCAACATCAACCACCTTTCTGCAGTGTGATGATTAAGCATTAATACAAAAGAATGATGACAATTAAAACTTATTACTTCTTGCAGTAGTGGATATTGAACCTGAACCAGTCATCTTCTGTAATCAGGGAAGACTTCCAGGGGTGGGTCTGGGCCAGAAATACACCCACAAACCTTTTCACCTACAATTCCTCCTGCCTACAAATGAGCTGGGGTAAAGATGACACAGAAGTTGTAGGAGTGACCAAGTAATGTCTGGCACAGCTGGATATCCATACCTCCATAGGGAGTTCTACCCTGAGGGCCAGGACTCAGAGGTAGGATATCCCAGAGACCTAGGAAAGAACCAAACCGGAATTGTTAGGAGCCTTTTGCCCTAATAAATAATAATTATTACAGAAGGTCAGCAAAGACCTTTGACTTAGAATGTTTAACAGAGCCAGCTAGGGCATTTGACTCTAGGAAGCTAACAAAGATACGGAGGCCATTGTTTCAAGGATGTTTGCAGAGATTCCCCTCTTCCTTAGTTAGCTATCCACAAAAGAATGTTTCCGTTTACACAGGTGTGCTAGCTAGTTAACTAGTTGTTCATTACACCCCCAGTTCCTGCTCACTGCCCTGACCCCCACCTCAAGCAGCTCCTCATTTCGGGGTTATATATACTGGCATTGTCCCTTAATAAAGTGAGACCTTGACAAGTGCTTGGTCTCCTTCCCTTCAGGTAGGAGCCTCTTCGGACCCTGAATAACTGGACCTGCAGGTCGGGTTCAAGGAATAGAAAAAAAAAATCAGTGAAATTATTTCCTTTCCTAAAGATATTTTGCTATACTCATAGATTCATGCTTAGCTCAACTGTCATGAGAGAGGCTTCATCCAGCAACTGAAAAAAAAAAAAAAACAGGTACAGAGCCACAGAAAAATATTAGGCCAATTGCAGGAATCCTGCATAAAACAGGAAGGAAGCACCATAGGACCCAGTCGTGTCAAGGGCAGGGCAAGAAAATCCACAGAACCAATTAACCTGGACAAACAGGGGCTGACTAAGACTAAACTTCCAACCAGGGAGTCTACATGGGACTGACCTGGACCCTCTGCATATATGTCATAGTTGTGTAACTTGGTCTTCATGTGAGATGCCTAACAGTGAGGGCAGGAGTTGTCTCTGACTCCTCCATTCCCTGCTTTTAGGACCCATTCCTCCTATTGGTTTGGCTTATTAAGCCTTATTAAAAGAGGAGGTGCCTAGTCTCATTGTAACTTGATATACCATAGTTAGCTGATATTCATGAGATGCTTGCCTGCATCTGAATAGAAACAGTGGAGAAAGAGTGGATGGGGAAAGGGAAGTATGCAGAAGGAACTGGAAAAAGGAGAGGGAAGGAAACTTTGGTTGAGATGTTAAAAACAAATAAAAAATAAATATGAAATACCAAAACACTTATATATGAGGCATTAATAAAAAAACAAATAGGCAGAGCACTGCCTAGTAAGTCAAGGAAAATTGAGGGTTATCAGAGACTGGAAGAATATGGGTGGAAGAGAGGCTGGTCATGGTGATAAAGTAGTTAAGTAAGAGCAAGGGAGAGGGGCTTTGTTCCCTAGTGTGATTGCACAGTAGCAGGCAGTAATATATTCTATATTTCAGACAGGCAGAAAAGGGATATTTAATATTGTTATTACAAATGATAAATGTTAAGAGACAGATTTTTCACCTGATTTAAATTTATATATCAGTGATTCTATTGAAACAACACATGATAGCTCTCTGAAATGCATTTCATGTACTCATGTAGCAGTTAAAACAAACTTAATTTTCATGAAAAAGAAAAAGCAACAGTTTAAAGTCATAGATAAAATCACAAGTAAGGAAAGGCAGAACTTATATATTTAAGTAAAAAATCTCAAATCTAGCCCGGTGGTGGTGGCGTGTGCCTTTAGTTCCAGCACTCAAGAGGCCAGACTGGTCTACAGAAAGAGTTCCAAGACAGACTCCAAAGCTACAGAGAAACCGTGTCTCAAAAAACAAACAAAACAAAACAAAAGTCTCAACTCTAGAAACCCTGCTAACTTCTTTCATAGTTAAAGGTGTGTTTAACATGCAACAAAATGCACAGCAGGCAGACAGCAGTGGTCTCCTCCCTTCCTCCAGATGCTTTGGGTCACACTGTTATTTGTGCAGGGAGTAGATGTCAGCTCTAGGATTACAGTCATTCATAATTTTGCACTAGCTTCTCTCTGTTAAGGAATTGCTGGAAGCTTCTTTCTTTGTGAATTTTCCACTGGGCTCACTGTTGATTTGAATATCCTGTCCATTGCATACTTCCTCTCTAAAATGTAGACTGATAATCTTCCATCTCGACATTTCCATGGGGGAAGTTATACATAGATTTCTTTTGAATATTTGCATGAAAGAAAAGAAAATGTTCCTTATTTATGATTTGATGATGATGGTTCCCTGGCTATAAAACTGCAACCAGTTATTTACTTTGCCATTTTGATATCTATGTAACAAAATAAGCCCAAGAGTAATCTAGCTATTGTCAATATCTTTTAGCTATTTTAGAGATTTAAAAATTATGTTTATTCTTGTTCATATCAGCTTAGTCATCGAACATGTAGAACTATAGATTTATAGAATAACCTTATACAGAAAAATGAATATAATTTTGATTTTAGCCAATGAACTATCAGGACCATCTGAACATGTCCAACTCTGTGGCTGTCTTTCCATTGATCTCTTCCTGGCCAGGCTGCTGTCTCCCTCGCTCCTCTTTCAATCTGAGTACTTCCTATGATTGCACTTGAGTTTTACCTCAAGCAATAGTCAGCATTAGAGAGCTTACTTGAAATGCTCAAAACTCTGTGTATATTTTCACTTACTAATTGAATGTGCAAATGATTCTATTCCAGGTTTTAGAATGATTTGGAAAGTGCCATAGAAATTAATTAAATTTCTTTCACCATAACAAACCAACATGATTCATAAACTCTTACTGGTGATAAATTCTAAATCATTGTTAAAACAGAAGACCACATGACCATGTTAAAATTCAAAAAAAGCTGCGTCTCTAATTATTCTGGAATGACTAGTTTGACCGTGGCCACATTTGATTTTATTACTTCTATGAAACTCTTCTCTTGGGAAATCAGATGCAGATGTTTCAACAGAAACCGTGATGAGAAAAAACAGCTTTACTTTCCCAGCATTAATGAAAGGAAGTGAATATCCTAGAAGAAAGCCAGCAAAGATGAATTATGTTCTGAGCATCACCCAGGATCTAAACTATGATAAAAACGTTCTCAGTGAGCTGTGCTTGTAGACCAGGTTGCAGTCTGTCTGCCACGCTGGGAGGCCTGGGTTCAATCCTCATCACTTCAGTTTCTTTCGCTTACATGGACACACATGAGATACGTGCTTCTAGAAAGACAGGAATTGATACCCTACCTTCCTACCTTCCTCTTATAGCTTAAAAGACTTCAAAACTTCTGGAATAAAGTCTGCCCATTCAACTATATATTTTTCCATGGGAAAAATTTTGGAAACCATGAACTTGAAAGTAAATTCAGAAGAATATGGCAGGGATGGTGATTTTTTTTGACTTGTGTGATTTTAATAGCAGGAATAGATATAAATTCATGTTATGATTTATATCTAAAATACAAGTTGAGAAAACATTTAGACAAAACAAGTTAAAGAACAATAATTTAATGATAAGTTTTAGAAACAAAAGAGAAATGCATAAAAGGTAAATATTATTTCAACTATATGATTTTAAAAATAGGAATTTATTATACAGTTAATACCACTTTGATGAGAGTAGTTTAACTTTCTTATTATTTGTACTGATTCTCTCTCCAGTTTTTGTCAGTGACCATAAATATTTCCAGCATATTTAAAACACATAATTCACTCTTCATCATCTTTTCCTCGGGTCAGGTGGCAGTTCTCATAATTTCAGTGGGTCCAAGACGTACTCAGGACACGGGCAGCACTAAGCCAGGACAGGCGGGAAGATTTTCCAGTAACTTAATGCAAAATGCAAGTTGGAATTCCTTTCCAAAAGTAATCCTTGGCAGATAAACTGGACTGTCCTCTACCAAAGAAAACACAGAAAGGAACCTGCCGTGCAGTCAAATTCCAACTGGCCATCAGTGGCACATCTTTTGATGATGTAATGGCTGAATCAGAAACCGGAAGTTCTGAAAGCTCAGCAATAGCAAGCTATCAGGGCTGCCAAGGAAGCAAAAGGCTAAGCAAGCATCCAAGAAGACAGCAATGGCTGCTGCCAAGGCCCCTACAAAAGCAGCACCTAAACAAAAGGTTGTGAAGCCTGTGAAGGTCTCTGCTCCCTGAGTTGGTGGAAAATGCTAATTTGGTAGATTAGAGTTTTAAATAAAGATGTATCTGTAACTCTAAAAATATAATAATAAATAATCAAAAGTAAAGTATGTAAGTCAGTTGTTCCATTTAAAACAATGAATGAATCATGTAAAGCTTATATTTCCACCCAGTTTAGATATTCTGACGTAAGAGGTTTGCTGCATCAGAGAAACAGTCTTCATTGAGCACACCCAGTCTTCAAAGTGAAATGATTACATGAGTTTGTGTGAATCTAGGCCTTCTTGAGGTAAGCACTATTAACACTCCTCTGGCTATATTTGGTCATTCACATAGTTCTACATCGTAGCACCAAACTTATTATCTTGTTTAGTTCTCAGGATATATTCCTATATTTATATCAGAACAAATTAAATTCCAGAGAGATGAAGATACTTTACTTGAGACAAACAAGTGGCAAGTGACAAGTAGCAGCAACGCAGAACATGAAGAGTTTTCTTCACTGGTCTTGGGTGACATGCTAGGGCTTGTAGAATAAGCGTAAGACAAATTGTCTTCCTTAAAGGAACTTGAACTTTAGTTGGGAAGATGATTGACACTGCAAAACAGCTTGTGTGTGCAGTAGATGGTCTTTCTTGGGGCCAGAAAGACTTTACCGCTCAAAATACCTGCTTCCTTGAGTTGACTAAAGATGGATGAAACACCTGGGGAAAAAAGTTTTGACTGATCAAAGAAGCTTTCAAAGACATCTGTTGTCAGCAGATGTAAGAGAATTTGAGATAGAAACCATCTTGTACTTCAGATGCTGTCTCAATAAAAACACATCACATTCATATTACCATGTGTCTCCCCAACAACCTGCAGCACACAGCACAACTACAAAATAGAAGCAGGCTATGCCCCTGAAGAATGTATCCAGTTCACCTTGGCACGAGGTCTCTGGAAGAATGTGTCAGATGATGCATCTAATGCACACAGGCTGACCTTGCTTTCCCAGTCACTATCCTATGTAAAGCCACTAGCAGGTGATTAATATTCAGTGGGGCTGTTAACTAGAGTACTAAACTAGGAGCATGGTTTGCAATTTGTTGTTTTCTTAAAATCTTGTTAAGTAAGAATGAAAGTCATCATTAAGAGCAGCAATATAAATTAGGTACTGTAATTAGCACTGGAGGTTATCTTTCACCTCTTATTTTTCATTACCATAATTGGGCACATTGGATAAACATAGCCAAGGAGGAGAGATTTGGGGACTGTGCTGTACCCTTGCTTAGTCAAACACGATTGATGCACTCCTGTCAAGGCCCTGTGCCATCAGTTAGAATAGCACCAGGAGTGGAGTCATTTAGTGGAAAAAGAGGCAGGTCAAAAGCTCACTGTTGTACCTTGCCCGTTGTGGACAAGTTCATGCACATAAACCACATTCATAGCACCTGGCAAATAGCAGGCACTGTAAAACATGCCAGCTCGAATGGGAGTAGTAAATGTGATAATGAGAGAAAACCACCTACACAGCTTTTCTCCCGACTCTTCCTGTATCCTCCTCACCTGTATTGACCTTGCTTTCCTTCTTCTTCCCCCTACCCCCACCCTAGGCTACTCACTTTTTCTACAGGAGCCCTATCATGGGGCCATAACAAGTACCAGAAGGTGTCTGTTAAAGTCCAAACATATTCTTTTTAGTAAGTTTCTTATTGACCACCAAATTTTAGAAAAAGAGTTAAAATCTACTTAAAATTGCCTTAAATTTTATTATCAGAAAACTTGGGCTCCCCAGGACTTTGCAGCATGTCTGCCTAGTGTCCATTGATCCAGTCAGCAGCTACACACCACAGACTCTTTCCTTGTTAATTGCCTAATTATTTCCTTTTATTTTGTGCCCTTCGCCAGTGCCTTTTATTTCTGACATGTCATTTCTTCCTTGAACGACGCTTTCACTCTGGTCTCTCTACCTTGATGCCATTCAAGTGAACTATTGTGCACATTTTACACTGAAGTCAGGGGCCAGACTTCATTACAGCCTGACTATGACACTGTCCTTCATTCATTCAGGTCCCTGAAGCTTTTAGGGTCAAAGCTGATAAACCCTTTTTCTTCCAACCTTGGCTGCAGAGCCTCCTACTTTCCCTGCCTTATAGCCACTGCTGTTTCCCTCCTGCCTTCTTCCCTCACTACATTCAGTCCATTGTTCATGACTAGATCCCAATTTTGTCTCCACTGGAAAAATACTCTGGGTCTTCCTGATGACATGGATGATCTTCCTGTGGAGTTGCTGCTTTCTCACTGGCTCTCAGCAGCACGTGTGACAAACATTCAATACTGTCCATGAGCTTACAGGGTATGCAAAGAGAGCAAGAATTTCTTTTCTAACAAGGTTTTTTACTTTAAGCCAAGCAGACAGTACCAAATAGCCCATAATACCCATGAGAAACTAACAGCTAGTGTAGCTTTACTGAGCAAATGTCCACCTGCTTCTCTGAGATGTCACTTGTTGACACTCTGATGCTGTGTTTATGACTGGTGAACAACAGTCACTTGTAAGAACACGTTCAGTTTCTAGGCCCTCATTTAATCAATGTGTTAATTGTACAGGTCAATTTGCTATGCCGTGATAATTCCATGCACATATTTGTCTTGTCTCCCTTCTTGTCCCTACTGTATATCTTTAGGGCCTAACAGCTTCTCTTCTATGTTTTCATCATCCGTCTTAAATTCACCCAGAGAGGAAACATGGGAGTTATCTTTGTGTATCTAACTTATTTTACTCAGCATGATGCCTTGAAATCCCATATCTTAAAAACAATGGAATTCCATTCTTATTTATAGTTGAACAATACTCTAATATGATATATGTTTTGAGATATATATGTATAAATTCCCTTTATCAATGTACCTGTTAACAGACATCCAAGCTAACTCCATATCTTGTCTTTGTTGTTGTTGCTTTTGCTTAATTGGTTTTGTTTTTGTATGTGGAGTTGATATGGATCCACAGCTGGTATCGGTGGTTACTAGGTAGATCTACTTTTACTGTTTCTCATAGTCACTGCATTAAATAATATTGCCGTATACAATGTATGAATTTTCCCCCTACATTCACATCTACCTGTTATTTTTCCATTCTTTTTACAATAGCCAACTAACTTGGCTGAGACAGAATTTGAATGCAGGTTTTATTTGCATTTCCCTGATGTAAAAGAAGGCTTATTCCTGGATCATATTCAGTATAGTTCAGAAACCAAGCATATAGAAGCCCAAATAAATTATTTTCTATATTAAATTGATTTTGCTAAATTTTCAGTAGCCAATAA
>JAQHUG010000574.1:516791-541974 GCA_028555095.1 Dicrostonyx torquatus | reverse complement strand
GGAGTCATAGAGATTCCATGTATCTGTGAAAGGAGAAAGGTGCCTGCCAGAACCTAACTGGTAGGCCACACCTTCATGGTGATACACAGATTAATAGAAAAGGATTAATTTAGGATATAAGAGTTAGCCAGGAATATGCCTAAGCTATTGACTAAGCAGTGTTGTAATTAATATATTAATGGTAATAATATAAAAGGAGGCCATCTCTTTGAGGATGGGGCTTGGGACAGGTAAGACAGAAGGTACCTGGAAGTGGTTGGAGGGAAGAAAGGGAACAGAGGGAACAGGAATCTGATAAAATTATATTTTAATTAAAAATGATTGTTTTAAAGTTGACAAAAATGAAACTAACTAAATGACCATCATGATTCCAGTTTTTCTTCAAAATAAAACTATTTTAAATATACACCCATATGTCTATAATGTTTTCTTTAAAATAAAACTATTTTAAATATACACCCATATGTCTATAATGTATAGAAAGTAACCCAAGAATCCACAAGACAAAGTGTCAATATTGACATTTAACAAAGTGGGAATTATTAAAATAAAAGGGAGCACTGAATTGTATCTCCATTGTTCAATGTTTTCAAGCAAAATTGGCAAAATAAACAAATATGTTTAAAAGGTGGAAATTGAAACAATAGTAAGATCAAATGAGGTAGGTCATTTCACTCTGGTCTAGGAACTGCTTGAAGGAAGGAGACAAGCTGGGGGTGTGAGATAGAGATGCACAGGAATGTGGCCTTCATCTTCCCAGGCTATTCCAATATCAAGTTGCTATGTTAAGCATAGCATCATGCACAACGTCACAGAAGCAGCTTGATAAGGTAGTTGGTCTATATGACCTATTAAATAAGATGAAAGATATTCTTAGAGAGGAACTGCAAATTTGTGACTTAGTTGACCTAGAATTTTTAAACTAATGAAGGCATCAAGCTGGAAGACAGTTGGGAGAGGAGAATCAAATGTGTTAAAAGCACAAGATTCAAGTAAGAAGGGTGGGCAAGATGGAGGTCATCTAAGTAGCAGCATGGTGAATTGTAGGATAATAGAATGTTTAGAGTCTACTCTTGTAGTGAAGCTCTGGTTCTGTGGATAATCTGAGCCTGGATCTCTGGTCAGTGAGAATATGCCTCTGATATGGGATCAGTGAACCCCTGTGAGCATAGCTGATATGAGGGCTGATTGGTGTGACCTGGCATTTTCATGCAGTGTTAAATGCTTGACCTTTGTTGTTAGGGTTGCTGATGCTGGTTCAGGTTTGCTTCACTTCAATAGAGATTTGTTTGTTTCAGGTATAGGTATGATTCTGGATCACAATTGTTTAGACTCTGAGATCAAGTTGTTTCTCTATTTGAAAGGAGAATCTCACAGTGGGCTACCCTAAGCCTTGAACTATACATAGAAAAATTATTTTTAAAAGAAAATTGCTATGGAGCAGGCTGGACTAGGCATATCAATAATGCTCTCCATTTCATGCCTCTGTATGAGAACAGAGGTTGACTATATATGTCAAAGGCCTCTGAAGGTCCCTTCTTCTAGTACAAGATTAAAGTCACATGCTTAAAACTTTCTTAGACCTTTATCTCTTCATGATCCATCTAGATTAAGTACACTTCTTAAACCAATGTGATTACAGAATATGACTGGGAATGGTATCACAGAGCTACTATGATACCTAAGGGGTTCAAAAACAAAAGGAAATATATGTTACAAGGCATACATGGATTTTGCTTCATATAAAGCCTACAGTAAGTGCATGAATGAATGAGTGATTAAGCAAAAAGAGTTAAAATATAATTTTAGAGATCTCTGAAATACTTTAGGATAAAACAGAATATTGATTTCTGGAAATTTTGGAAATGAGAGTAAAGAAATATCAGAATTCTTAACTGACCCTTCAAGAAATTTCCCTTTCTCATTTCTTTCCTACTATAGTGAAGACATTCCAGGACCAGAAGGAAGCATTTCAGGATTTTGCTTTTTCTCTCAGTGGAGGCATATGCTTTATCAGAATTCATTATGGTAGTGATTGTACTCCTGCAACCTGTCTCAAAACATGATTTAGTATAAAGACATAACATTTGGTGTCATTTTAACAGCTTAGAAAAAGTTAAAGGGATTATTTCTATTTCTTCTTGAAGTCTTTCAAATATAAACTGTATCAAACTTTCCTTTTTATTAATTTGCAATATTCTTGACATGCAATCAGATCATTAAGAAAGATCTAGAAGATGAGACAGTAAACACAGAATGTAGTTCAGGAACATGGGCAGAAGATCTAGAAAGTTGAAGGACTCAGTTCCCAAAGTAGCATTTAAGAGAATGCAATGAAAACAGTAAAGGGTCTTGGCAAACTTGTTGCTACAGAGACAAAGAAATGGATTACTGACTGAACTATATAGTTCATCTATGGACCAGAAAAAAAAAAGCACACAACAAGCAGAAAGGAAGATTGAAGAAAGACCTAGTTCATCAAAGAAATAAGACTCAGGTGATATTTAGAGGGAGCGAATTTTGACAGAGTTGAGAGAGAGTCCTGAACAAATACTATCTGTGAAATTGTTACCTGTGTCTCTGGGTTGGTGGAGGGTTTCTCCTCTCCCTGCTGGGTGAGAATCTCACCAGTATGTCTGAACTCATCTGCCTGTGAGCCAAATATGACAAAAATGCATACTACACATGATCTGTCATGCTTTCCTTCAACACAGTAAAAATAACCCATTTAGTAGACCATTTAATGGGGCTATTTGGTTCCCAAATACTATAACTAAATATGGGTTTTTAAATTTGTATTGAATGTTTTCCAAAGTAATGATTATGGAGTTAAGACACAGATATGTTTATTTTTGGAAAACACTGGTAATTTAGAGTAATTCTTTAAATATTATATTGACTTTTGTTTTCCTTAAAAGTTTCCAGAAGATAAATTCTGCAAAAATTAAGTCATGACTTTTTTAAGTTAAATAAATTTAAATATTGCTTCCTTGTTTCTGCAAATCTGAAATTCGCCTTTTATGTCAAGATAATTTGTACTTGGCTTTTGACTTGGTAAATATTTAGAGTACAAATGAAAAATATGGTCACAAAGACTTCTTAAGAGTCCCTGCCCACTGCCATCTCTGAGTTCTCAGCATCAGCTAACTTCTAGAGCATATTGACATGTGTATCTATATAGGTGACTTTATATGCTTCAGAAAGTCAGGATTCCAAAAACTCTTCCCAAATTTACTACAAACAACCAACTAAACTAATGTAAAAATGTGTGTCATGTAACAATGATTAGAAAAAGGGAAAGAAATGACCCTTAGTGTCCCTTACTGTGCAAAATGACTATTTGGAACATCCAGTTCTTGTCATATATTTATTTTGGAAGAAAATGTTAATCTATTATGCATTTATCCATGTTGCATGGGACAGTGGGATAAAATTAAAATCAAAATTCAGCTTGCATCCTCTAGCATAAGGTTGCTCTTTTAGAAGGTACAACTCAGTGGTTACAAACATCATCTTGTGTTTTAATTTTTTCAATTTGCCTAGCTCTTCCTAATTGAGAGCACCATCCTGCAAATTTTAGCCATTCTGGTCCTATGATATGCAAAGAAGATGTCAAGACAGAATTAAAAGTGTAAGAGATGCCAGGCAGTAGGGGCACACACCTTTAATCCCAGCACTCAGGGGGTAGAGACAGGCAGATATCTGTGAGTTCGAGGCTAGCCTAGTCTACAAGAGCTAGTTCCAGGACAGTCACCAAAAGCTACACAGAGAAACCCTGTCACAAAAAACCAAAAAAGAAAGAAAGAAAGAAAGAAAGAAAGAAAGATATTTGCAGGAGAGAGGTTTTCTACAAGAGGGAGAAGGAAAAAAGCCAGGCAAAGCCTTCAAATAGAAAGCAAAACTGGCCTGTGGATGAATAGAGGACAAGGGAATCAGTACAATGCTAAGAGGTTCTTGTTCCAGGCCTTGTGGGGACTAAAACAAAGTTCCACCCAGCTCTGCCACTACGCCTGTTCACTGAAGAAGATGATGTGGCCATTGGAGCTGGAGGCCAACTTCTCCTTTCTATCAAAGTTACGTGAATCTCCAACTTTTAGCTGCCCATTGGGGAAAGACCTCATGTCTTACAATAGTCATCATAATACTTTCTGTGGTCACAGTGTGGTACAACGTTCAAAGTACCAAGCTGTATTTTATTTGGTTTTGTTATCCTCATTTCATAAGTGAGGAGACTCAGAGCTTAAGCAATACTCAATTTCTCAAGGCTATGACTGCTTTCTTTCTACTATGGCTGCTTCATATTAACACACACGAATAAAGTTTCATGTACTTTTTCCTGATTTTTCACTTGTTCTTGATAAAATGCAATATACCAACATAAAAATAAGCTACTAGTATGCATGCTTCAGCAAATAATGACTAAGTAATAGCCTTTGACATGCAGGAAATCCCCAAATTATTTTGACAATAGCCTCTCCTTTTACTCAGAAGGAAATTACTAACCTAACATTTATTTTAAGCTATTTTTGTGGGTTTTTATAGCCAACTAACTTACAGATGCAATTCTAACAGTATCAACTAATTTTGCTTATCTGAAAAGCATATATGGAAAAATTCCAATTTATACTGATTTGTATTTTGTTTGCTTTCCTTATCAAGATATTTGTGAAGTTGATCCATGTGAAAACAATGAATGTTCTAGAATACTGAATGGAAGTACAATCATTTCTTTTTTAGATGCCATTCTTTTTGAAAAATATTTTTACTAATTCTTTTATGATTCTATGCAGTGTACTTTGATTATATTACCTCTCCTCTATTTCAACCCCTCCCAGATCCAGCCCTATCTCTCTACCCACCAACCTTTGTCTACCTTCATGCTCTCTTTTTCTCTGCATGTTTTTGTCTCTCTCTCCTCCTCTCTCCATTTATCCTTCTAAACTAAATGAGTTCAATTTGTGTTGCCCAAATTATTTTGTGTGTAGTGCCTACCCTGGAATATGGAGAACAGAACATTAAAGGAAATAGGCTCTTCCTTTCCCAGGATCAACCAAATATCCTCAGTGAGGAGTGGGATTTTGTTTTTTTTTTTTCCACTCCATGCTGGAAGTTTTGTCTTGCTTAGGCTTCTTCAGGTTATGGTAGGCTGTTGTAATAGCTGTATATTTGTGTGTGCAACTGCACTGTTGTGTCCAGAAAACATTATTTCCTTATTGCTATCTGCCATCTTTGACTAATTATTATTTTTAAACATCTGTAAATCTCTCTCTTTTGTATTTGAAACCCATACTCCATTCTTATTCTTAAAATTATTTTTATTGTCTGTGATTCTTGTTTGGCAATTATTCTATTTCTTCATGTGAAAATTATTATGCTATTTTTCTTGTCTCTTCTTTTTCTTTTTCTTCTTCTTCTTCTTCTTCTTCTTCTTCTTCTTCTTCTTCTTCTTCTTCTTCTTCTTCTTCTTCTTCTTTTCTTCTTCTTCTTCCTTCTCTCTTCTCTCTTTTCCTTCTTCTTCCTTGATTCTACTTGATGGGGAACTTCCTTCAGCCAATGTGACAATGTGACCTTTGAGAAACTGGACTAGGTGGGGCGTGGCTTTGGGTACCAAAAGGCCAGTGGGACTACTCTCTTGGCCTCTTCCCTCTTGCCACACCTAGATGCTGGGTCCCGTTCCTGTTCCCTCACTGTGATTTGTGAGTTTCTCTTTTAATGAAGAAAACCTCAGTATACCCTATTCGGAGCTAGTTTGGGATTATTTGATTTGTGTCCCCCCCCCTTATGTATTCTGTATCATCTGCCACCCAACATGGGAACAAGTCCATGCTTACTGGGCACACGTTTCTCGCATTGGACCCTGACTTTCCCCACCCGCAGCCCAACATTGAGGGGTGGTGCAACTGAGAGAAAGCTCCAAGTATCCTTCTTGTTCTGGCCACCAACTTTCTCCATGTCCAGAATTACTTTAATTGTCCTTAATAATTGGTCTTAATTTGTTTTTTCAAAAAGCATATTTTCAGTATCTAAGTAGGAAACAGCACGTACGGAAGCCAGAACAGGATGCTGCATGGAACCAGTGTGGTAACGCTGGTCCTGGAGAAGATGGTGGGAGCCACAGCTGCTCAGTCCTCTCGTCTTTGTCTCTCTGCCGTGCAGCTGCAACAGCGATCCCTCTTGACCAATAAAGATTGTTACACCTACACCATTTCACTGAAATTGCCTAAGGCAGGTAAGTAAACCGTAAGATTTGAAAAGTTATGTGATCGCTGACAATATTACTATTCAGGAATTTAAAAACCATTTTGTTTACACTATGTATGGTATTCTGCAAGGCTTATGTGATTTTCCTTATACATCCTTTCATTTAAATTTGGGAATTAGCTTTGTTTTTCATACTACATCTTTAAGAAAATGATTTGATAAGAGAGTCAAGAATAAGACACTTTTAGAAATGATAGTCTTTACAGACTAATAATGAACAGGTAACTGAAAAAATTAATACTATTGAAAAGGATAACAATAATTTGACAGACAAAATTCAATCCATGTTGAAGGGTGCTGAGAAATTATCTGAAAGAATTCATACTGTTGAATTTAATAATCAGAATCTGTTTAAAAGTTATGATAGGTTAATGGATAAGGTATCTCTCTAGGAAGGCAATATGCACATCACCCAAATACTGTCCAAGGATGAACCATCAACTTTACTGGACAAATTTCATACCTTGGAATCATGTGTACAGAATGAGGAACAGAAGCTAAATAAATCAATGAGGGCACTAGAAGAGCAGACGAGACTGGAACTGAGGAAATTTTCAGAAATGATGAGCAGGGAGAGAAGGTACAAGGGTAGGATTTAGCCTCACCAGTATGTGCCAGAGTCCAGGCTGACTTACTCAGACTTTTAGCTGCCTATCCAGTACTATCATCTGAGAAGCCATCTGGTACTAAATATCCTAAGGTATTCAAAGAATGTAAATGGCAACCTATAGGTATGAGCAATCTAAAGTAAATTAAGCAAGCAATAGTATGTTGACTTGCACTCACCATTTGTTTGGGAAATATACTATCTAGCAGAATTATAAACTCACTTAAAAATCAATGCTGGCTTTTGGAATTGGACAAAGTCTAAATTCAAGCATGTTGTTTAAAAAAACCATTCAGACTTCCTGTCTCTTGTCAGGAGCCTTCTGGTATGGGACAGAGAGAAGAAATTTTAGGAAAAATTTTACTAATTTATCTAATTTCTTAATGCTAATAAATTTTTATATTTATCCCTATTTTTTATTTCTTTTATAATACTTCTTAAATTTGTTAAGTACATTCTCATGGCTTTTTGTTGTCACAAATTAATTATGTTTCTAATATACTTAAGGAAGATAAGTAGTTTTTACTTTTTAAAATAGAAAACAAGTGGGGTTTTTTTTCTAGTTCAAATGCTCCCCATATTTTAACTATTTCTTTTTATAGTGTTGGTTCTCCATTGGCTGTTTCTCATGGTGCCTCTTTTTTGCATTCTTTTTTATTTTCTAGGGTTGTACAGGATGTAATTTATTGAGTGTGTGCCTGGGAGGCAACTGGTTGCCCACAATTTAGGGCAGAAAAGACATATATGGAAAAAGACAAAGAATCCATCCCACTGGGACTTAGTTAACTTCTCTGAAAATCAGAGTAAAGCACAATTTTGAAACAAGCATCTTGTTGTAAAGCTACATGTATCTCTAGTAAATTTGTCTCTTTGTAATTTTCAGGAGAAGATATGGGAAAATCTAACTATTATTATTCTGGGACATTTGATGGCAGTTTGGAATCAATATGGTTGTAGTTAAATTAGCCTGAATCTGCATATTCCTTCCCCCACAACTGTCTCTTAAAAATCTCACATGCCCCCTCTTCTGAGCTCAATGATTAGCAAGCGATTGTCCAACCTGCAAACAGAATCCATAGCAGCAGTGTAGTAAAATGCAAGTGTAGTAAAATAAAGTAATTATGCAACCAGTTTTTTTTAAAAAAATACTTTTTGAGATGATAACATAATTATATTCTGCAATGGCACAGTAGCAACCAGTTTTTTAAAATACTTCTTGAGATTGTAACATAATTTTATTATTTACTCTTCCTGTTCTCTCTCTCTAAATTTTCCCATGTATTGTCCCTGCCCCCACACTGATCTCATTTAAATTCATGGTATTTTTCTTTAATTTTCTTTAATTGTTGTTATATATGCATATGCGTATTGTGTATTTCTAAATATATAACTATAGCCTGCTCACTACATATAATCTTTGTATGTGTATGTTTTTAGGACTGACCATTTGGCATTGAGTAATCAATCGGTGTGCTCTTCCCTGGGGAAGACTATTTCTCCTCTCTCAGCATTCCTTTATTGCTGGTAGTTCTTTGTCTGGAGTTAATGCTTCATGAGCCTTCTTCCTTACACATTAGGATGCCCTTAGTGTTGATCTTTAGGCAGGCATATTGGTGAGACTTAATTGGTACAGCCTCTGACATTTCTAGAAGATGTAATCTCACAGCAAACTCCCTATTCCTCGGGTTCTTAACAATGTTTTTATCCCATCTTCCTCAGTGTCATAGGTGCAGGAGTTGTGTTGTATGTGTATCGGTTGTGACTGTGCTCCACAACTCTGCAAGTTAATCTTGTGTGGACTTCTGTATATTGGTCTCCATCTGTTGCAGAGAGAACATTTATTGATGACAGGTGAGAGCTACACTTATGTGTGAGTATAAGGACAAATATTTAGAACATAGATGCTGTGTTGGGTTAGTAAAGTTGTGACAATTAGATTTTTTCATTGTTGTGGATTACTCAGTACTCTTGAAAATTACTGCTTTGGTTCTTTAGAGTCTATGGAATGAGATACTTTGTACCAGGATTAGGCTGTGGTGACCACAGCTTCTTGAAAATTATTTTTAGGCCTTAGTCCCCTCATTTCCTCAGTGTCATAATAGCCTCTTATATATTTATGAGGTGTGTGTGTGTTGCTGGGGGAGCAGGAAGAATACTAATGCTGATTTATTTTTAGCATGAGATGTAACTGTCGCTTAATCCTGTAAATCATGCTTGCCGGGCTTAGCAAATGTCCTTAATGCTGTTCTACTTACTTCTATTCCCATTAACAGCTAGGTTTTAGCTTGGTGACCTCTTACTGTTTGAGCAAATAATTTATACCTCAATTTTATTTTATTTCATTTATTATTTTGTTTACAGTTGGAAATTTGTCCAGTATGTAGCTTTTTGCCTACTTGAAACAGAAATACTCAGTTCTTTGTTCCTGTGATAGGATTCATAATCTGAAGCTTAATGAGTGAAAATGATTGGAATATATCTATGAGTAAAAGAATAGTACCATGCAAAGAACAAAACCAATCCACACTGTTTGTAGAGCATTTGACTTGAGGCATGAAGCACTTATTTCCCTTTCTCAGATATACCTCTGCAGTACTAAACTCGGATATTCTTAGATATGTAGTGCAGCTGTCTAATTCTGCTACCATATTTAGTAGATTCTCATGAATCTCAAGACACAGGGAAATATGGATACCTACAAATGACAAAGTATAGAATGCTGGGTCACACACTGAATGAGAAGTTAAAAAGGATGACTTGACTCTCGCTTAAAGAATTAAGGTCAGCTATGATTAAACAGATTGCTGTATGGCTTCACCATACAGAAGCCTGCTGCACTAGCAGTGTGTTCATGCTGCAACATAAAGGGTTAGTCAGCCCTTTAAAGTTCTTCTTGATATCTGTTCTGCAACTCACTCAGCAACTGCCTATCTGTTTTTGATTATGTAGTGTGTTCATGCTTTAAAGATAGAACCATAATATATAAGGGGGCCTCTTTAATTAACTCCCAAAGATTAATTGGATAAATACTAAAATTATGCAAAAATATCAACTCAGCTACTTATATCTATAACCTGCTTGTAACTGTTGAAAAGACATGGGTTTTGGTTTAAATATTTATCTTTACTTTTATGTGTTCAGGTGTTATGCCTATGCATAAGTTTATACACTATGTATATGGCTGGAGCCCACAGAGACTAGAAGAGGAAGCTGGATCTTCTGGACCTGGAATTACTGGTGATTAGAAGCTGCCATATGCAGCCTATAGATTCAATGTAATCCCCATCAAAATTCCAACACAATTCTTCACAGACCATAATCAACTTTATATGAAAAAACAGAAAACCCAGGATAGCCAAAACAATCCTATACAATAAAGAAACTTCCAGAGGCATTACCATCCATGACTTCAAACTCTATTACAGAGCTATAGTAATGAAAATAGCTTGGTATTAGCATAAAAACAGAGAAGTTGACAAATGGAATCGAATCGAAGACCCGGATATTCATCCACAAACCTATGAACACCTGATTTTTGACAAACAAGCTAAAATTATAAAATGGAAGAAAGAATGGTGCTGGCATAACTGGATGTCAACTTGTAGGAGAATGAAAATAGACCTATATCTATCACCATGCACAAAACTCAAGTCCAAATGAATTAAAAACCTCAATATAAGCCGGGCGGGGGTGGCACACGCCTTTAATCCCAGCACTCGGGAGGCAGAGACAGGCTGATCTTTGTGAGTTTGAGACCAGCCTGGTTTACAAGAGCTAGTTCCAGGACAGGCTCCAAAGCCACAGAGAAACCCTGTCTCGAAAAACCAAAATAAATAAATAAATAAAAACCTCAATATAAATCCGACCACACTGAACCTGATAGAAGAGAGTGTGGGAAGTAGCAATACATGGGCACGGGAGACCACTTCCTACATAACCCCAGTAGTACAGACAATAAGAGCAACAATGAATAAATGGGACCTCCTGACACTGAGAAGCTTCTGTAAAGCAAAGGACACAATCATTAAGACAAAAAGGCAACCTACTGAATGGGAGAAGATCTTTACCAATCCCACATAAGACAAAGGTCTAATCTTCAAAATGTATAAAGAACTCAAGAAACTAGACATTAAAATTCTAAAGAACCCTATTAAAATGGGGTACTGAACTGAACAGAGATTGTTTTCTCTTGCTTCTTCATGAAGAGGAACATATTATTCTAGCACTGAGCTTCCTGCCTACTCACACCATGCTTCCTGTTGTGCCTTCCCCTCCATCTACCCTTATGACTTGCTCTGTGATGTTGACCACAACTGATCTCTACTTATGGGACAGAAAAACGAGGCTAGCATAAAACCACAGACTTACATGGGAGAAGACAGGGCAGAACACCTGATTCCCCTGTGGTTCTCCTGCTTGGATCATCTTACAACTCCATATACTCTGTATGAACTCCTTCAGAATCACATATATTTTATAGGATTATGAACAACACCAATAGACATGCTAACATGGATGGAAGTAAAGCCAAGAGACCTCAACCCTACACAAAGAACTATAGGCTACTAAGGAATTCTGGAAGCAAGAGAAATAGACTTCACCAGGGAAAAGCAAACCAACTGGTTATCAACCATTTGATATGGTCAGCCCTGAAATTGTACTTACAAGTAACATTATAAAGACTAAGCAGGTTGTATTTGAGTATAGGAATGTGTAACAATTAGAAAAACAAATTAGGAAGGTGGAATACATTTGAAAGAGAGCAAAGAAGGTTTTGTGGGAGGGGCTTAAGGAAGAAATGGAAATGGACAAGTTGTGTAGTTAGGTTTTAATCTCAAAAACTAAGAGTAATAATTTTTAAAAAGATAAAGTAACAGGAAAATATCATTAAGTTGAATTTCTTATATCTAAAATGAAAGTGCAAGGTTCAAAGCAAAAATTGTCTATATGAGGGCCTTCATAAACATCAGTTACTCCATGGATGAAAAAAAAGTAATAACAGTGAATAAAGAAAAGGAGAAGACTGAGAGAAGAAATTCTTTTTTCCCATCCACAAGAGGTCAAATCCAGTTTTAATGTGGTCATGAGAAGACCAGATTCTGCCTCTGAGGCCATCATATTGGCAAATGAATACTTCTGTGCTCCTTGCTCAAGACTGAGCCTTTCTGGTCCATGCTATGCAATGTTTATATGCTTCAATAATGCACACAGTTTCCCAGAAACAATGTTTGCGCCGGTATTGTGCCTGCAGCTTCTACATTCAAATTAGCTCCTCATAAAGGAATGAACTTCCCAAACCCCAGCTGTATGTCACCCCAGGATTTCTCCTCCAACCAAAGGAGACTGTGCTCTCCAAACAATGCTCCACATATGGCTCTGCAGCTTTCCCTAGTGGACAATCCTCTTCTTCCTTTTCATACACAGCAGATGGATCCTAAATTCTCCAACAGGGACAATGAAACAAAAAACAACAAAACCCAAGGGCACACAAATGTTGCTGGAAGGAAGGGAAAAAAGAGATTATTTTGCTTCTAGTAGCTTTACTAAGAACTCTCAGTGTATTTAGTCATTTGTACACAGAAACAAGTTTAGATTTTCACATACATAAATTACAAAAATTGGAGAAGCAAGACCAATACCCCAAGCCTTCTTTAAATGTTCCTTGATAATCTAGTACTTCAGAAATGAGAGCCATGCTCCCCAGCCTTAAAATGATCAACATATGCAATTATATATATATATATATCCCATGAGTATTCCTTTGGGACAAACAGGTCAAATAAACAGAATAATTGGAAATAATGTTTTTAGAAACCTTGTCCCCCAAAACTCTGAAAAGAATTTTTCAGAAGAAAATCTTTTTTTGAAACTTTCCTGATTTCAACATGGTCTCCCCTATTACTTCAGTTCATTCATGAAACAAATGATTATAAGTGAAAAAAGCATTTTCCTTCAAAGGTAGAAGAATGCACCACTGCATCCTGTCCACTCAGTGTTGGGATGAAGGATGACTGTGGGACTTGCCTTTTGAACTCTTTGTCATCATCTTACAAGATTCTGTGAGGGCCCAGAACTTCAGCTTTTACTGTGTGTGTGTGCGTGCGCACGCGTGTGTGAGAGAGCATGTGTGTGTGTGAGTGTGTGTATGTGTGTGCTGACTTTCACTCAATGCCTCCAGTTCAGGTTGGCTGAGGCACAGGAAAAGATCTGATTGCTTTTCTTTCTTTCTCTCTTTAACAGTTTCTGAGGAAGAGCTATTGTTTGTTAACTTCAGACTCCTTCTTGGTTAGCAAAGGATAATTTCTTTGTGGATTATATTAAATAAGAAGAAAAATATTGATACAGGCAAAAACATTTAAAAATAAAATTTCATGTAATCAATTCTGAGCATTTAATTGAATAGTGACTCCACATTTATCCCATAAGCATAACCACTTCCAATGATGCAATATCTATGTTCTGATGCAGGTGATCTTGAAATGTTAGTTACTATTTATGAACTGTCTTCTATATTGATTCATTAAGCCTGAAGATCACTCATAAGGCAGATATTAATTTCATTAACTGGAGTGGGTGCTTTAAGGTACAATGAGATGGAACAAATTGTCCAAAGTGAAAATAGTTAGCAAGTGCCTAAACTAGAAATAAAACTCAGCCCTTTAAACTTTCTCCTTGGGCTTTCCTCAAACTCAAGTGAAAAGGAGGCTCTTTATTCACTCTGTAGGCTTCAGATATTCTCACCTGCATGTGAAGTGAGGAGGAAGAGCACTGACATTAGCAATTACTGCCACTTGATTCCACTGAGGTACAGGCAAGGCTTTGTGAGCTTTCCTTTAGGGACAGATAGCTGTCTCCATGCAATGAGATTGAAAAGTCCTAAAAACATAAACCTCCTCTCCATATTTGTTCTTCAACATTTTTTAGGAAAGTGACGGTGGTTGATATCTGTATGGGCAGAGATTTTCCAGGTGTTAGAAGAGAAAACGCTGAGAGCATATCTGTGAGACTATCCCTCTCAATGTGAGCCAGCAAAGCTCTGTCTGAGAGGCAGTGTGGCTCAGGGCATGTGGACACTCTGTGAGTGCTCTTCTGAGTGTGAACGCCCTGCGCTGGGGAAGGAAAGAAGGGCTCACAAAGAGGCTCAACATTTGGGTGGGATTGTGCAGGTGAGGAGGTGGCCACTTCTTTTCAATCTAGCTCTGATCTCTTCTGTTCAGTCTCCTTAAAGCAACAACACCGTTTAAATAACTGTCCTACCAACTAGTAAAATTTGAGAAAGCCAACCAAACAGTCTAGGCAAAAGAAAGCTGTTTTTCCTTATCACACTGAATCAGCGAGAGGAGGTTGCTTATCCCAGGAATGTAAGTGCAAGCACAAAACATTACCAAACAGATGGGCAATTGACTACTTCAAGATACCACATGCAAAGCAGTTAGCACAAGTCCTGGCCTGGGGAATATACTGAACAGATAACCAATGATTGCAGTCTCGAATCATTGACTTTCTGAAGGTGTTAAGAGAAATGGTATATATTAAAATATTGCTTAAATTTAAGATATAAATTACATTGTTAGTAGCTGTAAGGTTTTTTTCCTCTGGGGCTTTTCCTTGTGACATTGAATGCAACCATTTTTTTCCGCAGTCCTCAGTCTCCCAGTCTTTCTCCTGCCTGGTATCCATTGTTGTCTCACTAACATTTGTAACTGGACAAACTCTGCTCTGGGGAGATTATCTTTCATGTCTGCTATTCTCTGTCTTCTGAAAGGATAGATGAAGAGATAGAAACATGCTGGAGGATGCTGGGTTTATTTTAGTTTTAGAAACTGAGGAGAGGAAAAACGCTTACCCCTCCCCCCGACACACAATTTGCTTGTGCTACTCTGACAATTTAGAGAAAACTATGAGACAAAAGACATAGAGGCTTACCTTTGATAAAATTAATTAACTTTTCCCTGAGGGAAGGGTTCTCAACACCCAGATGCCTTCATCATTAGCATGGATGATCTGTAATAATAGTAGGAATCTCCCCTTTCCTAGTCCACAGTCACTCACTCCACAATCTCAACTGTAAGCATTCTGCCTCTGCCAACATCTCCTTTCTGTTCAATTTCTTTCTTTAAATTTCCTCAGGGCACTCTACAATCCACTGACTCACAGGGATCCAAAGACGTTCTTCCTTACCTGTATACCATGACTATTCACCAGATAATATCAATAATAGCAGAGAATTCTGGAAGCTTGTGAAGACTTAATCTATGGACACAAAAGGAAACTCTAAAAAGCAATGAAGTAACATGTCAGTGCCTGGGTGGAGCAGTGAAGAATGAAATGGAAAAAAAATTGACAGGGTTGTAACCCATTTTTGGAAGTATAAATGGCAGGACTTTGTGATAGCCTGTATGTACCCATGAAGAAAACGAATGTGAGGATAAGTGCTGTATATTTAGTTTGTGTAGCTCTGATGTCACTTACAGAGAAGGCTAGCTTAGGGAAAAAACACATCTCTGCTGACTGTTGCGTTGAGAACACAGAAAATCTCAGGCAATTTAGCCTGGAAATAAAAGGGTAGGGTACAGAAGGGACTTCCAGCAACAAGAAAAAAGTGAGAAGACTTAGGAAGAGAGTTAGAAAGAAGAGCTCACAGCCCAGGACAAAGAGCAGTGGCAAACACCAACATCCAAAGTTTAAGTATGGGAGGAGAAGCCACCAGAGATGCAGAGGAAGAATATTGTTGAATCCACTTGAGTGATGGGAGTTGTGGTTTTTGGTGGTTTTCTGTTTGTGAAAAACCAAAGTTATGTGTTCTCTCAGATCTTAGACTTGTTCTCCTGTAGCTTCTCCATGCTCAGAAGAGCTATTCTCCAGATCTCCTATGCTTCACCTCAGGCCATTTCTGGACCTTAAGCTACGAGATAAAGGTCAAGTTCATGATCTGTAACAGGTAGGGAAGAATAGCATAAAATCATTAGATCACAGATGATTATGATTGTTTGCTGTCTTCCCTCTGTGCCTTGACTTCTTATTCATTTGTTAGGAAAAGAAGATTTTTAAGTTTTAATCTTGATGAGGCAGAGGGAGGGAGGGAGAGGGAGAGAGAGAGGGAGAGAAAGAATTAAACAATGATGGTTTCTTGATTAGATTAAATATACTTAAATTCAAAGTCACATTAAGAAGACTGTCTTTGCTACTGTTACCAATTATATATTATATATACTTATATTATATATTGTATATAATATATTATGTTAAATATATATTTAATCTTAGAATAATCATTGTTCTGAGAGTCATTTCAGGGATAAATTTAAGTCACAAATAAAACTGCAGGAAAATGCATAGCCTCTGGGAAACACATAAACGTTCCAGAAGGTGATGCCAGCCTCAACAGCAATAAATACATAACAACCCAGTGTAGCAAGAACCACTGATGGTCTCAACAACCAGGCAAGTATTGCCTGTCCCTCAGTGACTTCTCTCTTTCCCCTCAGCCTGCCTAGAGTAATGTTTGGCAAAATAACAAATAATTGGAGATTCTCCGAGTTTGGGAATCCATCCAGTACTTTCCTGTCCAACATCACCACTGAGATTATTATGGACTCAAGAACCAACAGGACAGGAATAAAAAAAAGATACAAATCTGGTGGCCACTGATCAATGGTTAGCTAAGTGCTGCTGGTCCTAGTTCGCTGCTGTGTCTTTTTTTTGTGGAATTTGTTACAGCAGTCAACCGTAGAGGATTCAGGGACAGCTAAAAAACAATTTTTGGTTTGTTTCATGTTTATTGTCTGCTTACTTTGCTTATTACAGACTTTATTTCCAGCTAATATGCAGTGGTGCCTAGCAATCTCTACATGATATTTACACCTATGCCATGTTGCTCTTGTGACTAATGGAATAGAATATAAGTGTTGGATGGTATGTCTGCAGTTAGATGGTATCAGGGCATGGACTTCTTCCATCATCCAGCCCTCTCTTTAGATAGATCACTCAAATGGGAGTTTGAATATGTATGTTGTCAGGTCTGTAGGGGCTTTCTGTGTGTATGGGTGGACAAAAAGTCCAAGACACTAGCTGTGTAATGGAGCTCCTGGTAATTGGATTCTTCAAGCCTTTTGTAAAGTTATCAACTAAATTGTAATTTCCTTGGAAGAGTAAGTCAGAACATGCCAAGGAGTTAGTCCCAGACTCCTTGAAAACATCTCACGGAATATATGTTTGCTGTGTACTTCTCTAAACGTATTAACAGCAAAATAAGCTTTCTTTTCCTTTCCCCCCAAAGCTCAGATTGAATGAAAAAGCTTAAGCATCCCCTGGATTTTGGAGGCTCAGTTCTGAAGAAGTACACAGCAAATACAGAAAACATAAGGTGACAAGATTTGAAGTTAGACATTTGGTGAGACATCAGCCATAGGTAACAGGAAAACTTTTATTTAAGCAGGCAACATTCTAAGAACAGAAAGTTTTCAACAGGAAATAGGGACTACCCTTGCTGTAGTCAGTCAGAGAGGACACCAGGGTATTCTGTATCCATAACAATCTGGCAACAGGCTGAGTGACATGCCGTGATCTCTGAGTTCTCTCAGTCAGGTAGATGGTGTTAAGAAAGATATTCAACTTCAGTGCTCCCTGATAGAAGGCAGACACAAAGAGGCATTACGAGCAGAGTTGTGAACCTCCAGTAGAATAAACAGTAACAAGACCCAGAGAGTAACTGTTCAACAACATGGGATAAGGGCTTGGAGAAATGACTGCTGGGAAAGGCCTGTGAGCTAAGCACTAAGTGAGGAGGAAGCTCACTGGGTCTTCTATGAAGGGTGGAGTCCACCTCCCTCACATTAAGAATGGTCACTGAGCTAAGTTAGAGAGAGGTCTGTGGGCAGGTTTCAAGACTTCTGGGTAAACAGTTGGAGGAACAGAACTTTAGGCAGATTGTGTGGGTCTAAATCATCTCATTAATCTATATGTTTTGAAGATGACAGCCAGGCCTACCTTTCTTACATTGCTTCGCAATTTCTCATGTGTTCATTTATTCTAAAGGGAAGTGTTTCAAGTACAGTATTTTCTGGACTGTGTATAGGATGAATTGAATGATATAGAGAAATAGAATTAAAAGCACCCTCAAAAAACATGGATATTTCCAGAGAGAAACCTGCAGACTCATTCTGATCACACACTGAGCGTCAAGCATGGATACTGCTCTGAAATACTGCATTACTTCTGATTAGCAAATAAGCTGAACTACAAGCTATCTCAGAAGAAGCAAGCATGTATATAAAAATTAGAAATGACTAATGGTGGGTTGCTCATTCGCTAGTGGATAGTCCTACGTTCATATGCATACAGGCAGCATTAACTGTACTCAGTGGGTTACAGAAAAGAAAAGGAGGAAGATATGAAGCCGGGGTACTTTCCAGGAGGACTAGGAGGGGAAAAGTGAAAGGCAGACATAAACCAAATACATTGCATTCACCTGAAAATTATCAAAGAACCTTTGTATTAACACCATTATTTTAAAGAAAATGTATCTAATTTCAAGCAGTCAAGGAACTTTGGAGCAGTATCAAGTAGCATGACAGATTTGGGTGGGTCAGGTACAAAGAACTGGAAGCTGCCCAAGCTGCTACCACAGTGGCTTCCAGCTACCACCTCTTGTTCCTACAGGATGTGCTGCACAGAATGGAGACTTTACTGCATGAAGAGTGGTAATTACTTAGCAGGCCATGGTTCCTTTCACATGCAATTTTAAAGTATGTATAAAAGACATTTAAAAAAACAGTTTCCAAAATGCTTTCATGTATAGCCTGCCAAGTTGTGATTGCTGAATAAGAAAAAGGAGGGAGCGTATTCTCTCTGTCAGCAGGGGATTGTTTCCGCTGCTTAATGACTTCAGCGTGGGCAACATGAAACTCCCAGTCTGAGCTGCTAACTATAATAATCACCAGCTAATGGAAGAGAAAAATCGATCTTCAGCTGATGTTGTTCAGATTCTTTTAAATGTTAATTTTGAAAAGTGATTTTAAAGATTGAATCAGAGGGAAAACACCGTGAGAATGTTTGGACTCCTGTAGTTGATAACAAGAGAAAAAAAAGTCCGGGAGTTTCTCTAGTCATTCTTTCATACTGAGGTGAAAAGTCTGAGAAAACTGATTCTAAGGAGACTTTGGTGAAGGTTTTTTGAGATTTTGTGGATTAATAATGAGCAATAGGTCCACAAAGTATATGTAATTTGCATATATTATTTCATATTTTAAGTTTTTTTTTTTCGTTTTCCAAACCATTGCAATTTTAGTGGTGTGCTATGGATCAGATTCCAGGAACAAATGATCTGTGTTTGTAAAACAAATTATCACTGGCCCCAAGGTGGTGTAGGAGGGTTCTTCTGTATTTTGTATTGCTTTCATTGGTTAAATAAAGAGACTGCCTTGGCTTTTTGATAGGGCAGCCCTTAGGTTCTTAGAGAAAACAGAAGGAAGAAGAGAAGGCACTGGGGCAGACACCATGATGCTCCGGCCCGAGATGGATGCAGATCAGAATCTTCCGGTAAGTCACCACCTCATGGTGACACATAGACTATTAGGAATGGGTTAGTTTAAGATGTGAGGATTAGCCAAGAAGAGGCTAGTGATAATGGGCCAGGCAGAGTTTAAATGAATACAGTTTTGTGTGGTTATTTTGGGCATAAGATAGCTGGCGGCTGGGAGCCAGGCAGGTTGAAACAAAGATGCTGGGAACACAGCCCGCACCCTCTTACAACACCAAGTTTGACAACATTCATTGAAGGGAATATTTCCATAGAAGCTTCAGGTCACAAATAAGAATGGACTAATCTGTGATAGTTCAGTCTTCATGGAGAAATGTTTTGTAATATAAAATCAAAATTATAGATAATTTTATTATCTTCTAATAAGGAAGACAAAACTATTTACTGGGGAAAGTTTTGAATAGTCATTTGCATTTTGATTTATTTAAGATCGTTATCAAAGAATATTGTAAAGTAATTTTTCAAAACTTTTGGAGAGTAGTAAGAACTCAGAATTAGCTGGATGGTGGTGGCACACGCCTTTAATCCCAGCACTCAGGAGGCAGAGGCAGGCGGATCTTTGTGAGTTCGAGACCAGCTTGGTCTACAGAGCTAGTTCTAGCGCAGGCTCCAAAGCCACAGAGAAACCCTGTGTCAAAAAGCCAAAAAAAAAAAAACCTCAAAATTAAAATAAAATTGCTTTCTTAGAGTGGTAAGACTATAAAGAAATGAATAAACACCCTTTTCTGGTACCTCTTGGCTCTGCTTACTTACATAGAATTTTATCATTCAGTTTTGGGAACAAAATATTCCTCTTTTTCTTCTCCCAAATAATTTGGATTTTGCTTATGTAAACATCAATAGGAAGATCTCTTAACAGAAACAACTGAAATTACATTAACTTGTAAGTGTTCACCAATGTCCCACTTCCCTCTACCTTTATGAGGGTTCGATTTTCTCTTAATGCTGTGGGGGAGACACCAGCAGTTACTTGCTGATGGCAGATCCTCCAGAGTCCTTCTGTAATACCATTAACAGTGCAAACGTGTGTAAAGCAGGATTTGCCTTCAGTGTAGCTCACTGTGTTACTACGGTGGACAGAGCAATGAAGGAAGTTCCTCTGACCCAGGCATTCAGTGGAAAAAATTCTTCATAACTTCAAACAACTGCAATTTGGGGGTTGCTGGTTACTAAAATATAACCTATGCCATCCTAAATGGTGCAGAGAATGCTTGATAATAGTTGCTAATAAGAGTGATCCTCATACAACACTTATTCTTGATTCTAAACACAAGATGTGTCTGTGAAGCATACTGTGTCCTCATCACCTTTGCCAACCTTGACACAGCCTAGAGCCACCTGAGAGGAAAGCCTTGACTGAGGAATCTCCTAGGTCACATTGGCCTGAGAACATATTTGTGGGGGATTATATTGATTATTAATTGTTGCAGGAGGACCTAACCAACTATGGGCATCACTATTCCTAGGCAACTGGTCCTGAACTATATAACAAAACTACCCAAGCTTCACCCAAAGTTGCTTTTTGTTAGAGTGTTTTATCACAGCAACAGAATAAAACAAGATCGCAACAAAACTACCCATGGGGAGTTACAGCATAATCCATATTTTACAAATTAAACTGAAATAAAGTGATTATCCAACATTTCAATAAAGATTTGAAAGATGATAGCCATACTCCCTAATTTAACTAACAACCAGACATGCTTCTCTCACAACATAGCATTCAATGAACCCTGAAGGCTGTGGTGCACTTAGTGGTGAGCTTGAGCCTAGCTTTCAGTCAGTAATTACAGTTAACTGCGGCCCAGTCTTTTATTTCCACAAAAGGTTCCCAATTTGAATTATCATTCAGAGAATATCTAATAAGAACAAAGTGTTCTGTCATTTGTAATTTACGTTTCCCATTGTTGCTCTTTAGATAATTTCATTTACAGTTTTATTACTTCATTGAATCACTAAAGCCCACAGAAGATGTTTAACACGCATGTGGGTATGCCAAACGAGACCTTAAGCTCCGTACTATTTGATTCCATTTTCATGCTTTTATTAGAAGAAAATTCATGTAAATGAACACAGCAAAAGGAGAAAAAACTGTTAGGCAGAGGATCTTAGGAAGAATGGCCTTGAACAATGTTGGCTTAGGGACTGTGAGAGTCTGTCAGCTTGGGGTTGTTGACAGTCATTACATGTCTCATCAGGCTGTTTCAGAGCACATGCTATGAGCAGCTAGTCACCTGGCCCTTCAGCAAAAGTTTCAGAGTTCTAACATGCCTGAGAAGCCACAACTAAAGTGACACACACACACACACAGCATCTGCCATGGGTTTGAGTTATTCCATGGTCTTTATCTTGAAGTACATATACTTCCTTTAGAAAAGAACATAGAATAACCAACATAATTTTGGTTAACCACTTCCTGGTTTCTGAGATACTATAAACAATGTTTTATTACAGAAGCTAACTTGGGCCCTTTGTTGATCTCTTTACTGCAGACATTCTTTTGTCTTTATAGATCTTCTATTTTACAAAAGCATTAAAAATCTGTTCATACTTTCCTTTGTAATGATATCACTGACTTGAAAAGTTGGCATTGTACCAACTATCCAGTATAGTTCCAATTTAAACTCAGGATCAGCATAAGTGTGATTCAGCAAAGCGGTAAAACAAAGAAAGTTGGGCTCCTGTTACAAACAGTCTTAAATGTACTCAAGCCTCGAGTGAAATTCCTCAGCAGGTAGAGGAATTCCTCACCCTGTCCCAGATGTGAAAGGAGAAAAGGGAATTTTACCATAAAACAAATAAATGCGGTAAGCGCGGAACTCTGTCTTTTATTCAATAGTAATGTTGGTTTGATTTTATAGAATGTTCTGTTCCTTCTTTTTGGAATGAAGTTCACCTCAAGATTCCTCACATGTAGCTTTGTTGAAGTTGAGACTAGAAGCATGGATTTGTTTTTTGCTTTTTTTAAAAAAATTAAATATAATTGAAGTGTTCATATCTTTAAGAAATCTTCCAAGTCTTGGTTACCTCATTCAGGATGATTTTTTTTTTTTTATAGTTCCATCCTTTGCATGCAAATTTACTCCTAGCAGTAGTGGAGAGGGTGCCTGAACTGTCCTCCTGTAATCTGATTGGTGACTATCTTAACTGTCATCACAGAAACTTCATCCAGTAACAGATGGGAGCAGATTCAGGGATCTACAAGCACTGGGCCAAGCTCTGGAAAAGAGGTTCAGGAGAAGAGAGGGAGGAGGGAGTGTATGAGCAAGGGGGGTCAGGATCATGACGGGAAAACCCACAGAGACAACTGACCTAAGCTAGTTGGAGTCCACAAACTCCGGACAGACAGTTGGGAAGCCTGCATAGCACCGATCTAGGCCCTGTGCATGTGAGAGACAGTTGTTTACCATGGTCTGTTTGTGTGGCCCCTGGCAGTAGACTGGGACCTATCCCTGGTGCATGAGCTGGGTTTTGGGAGCCCATTCCCTATGGAGGGATGCCTTGCTCAGCCTTGATACGGGGAGGAGGGACTTGGTCCATCCTCAACTTGATATGCCTCAAATTGATATGAGGAATAGATGGAGGGAAGATGGGAGGAGGGAGGAAGGGGAAACTGTGGTTGGTATATATGGTATATAAAATGAATAAAAATTAAAATAAAAAAATAAAATTGACTTTATCATGTGAAAAAAAAAGAGACTCTTCTGAGTGTGGTGCTGAGACTCTATGGGTACCTGCAGAACTGAATTTTCTGGTAGAAGAGTTGCAGCACTGCTGACAGTACAGAGTAGTGGAGACCACTCTTTCCCTTTTGGTTTGAAAGCATCACTGAAAGGCCTAAGGGTAATTTGATGGTAGGGGAGGCACTAGCACATTGTGCTACTTGGTCATTCATGTTCATGGGTAGATTACGACCCTTCTGTTTAACTCTGACTCCTCACTCATAAAAACTGAACATGTTAATGTATTCATGCTGGGGGAATATAAGAGAGACTCAAAATCAAAACTGTGAAAGAATGGTAGGGTGCTGTAGGAAGTCTTACAGCTAGTGGTTACCCGCCCACTGGGGCGTGGCCTCTTGTACTATATATGCTGATGTAGAACCTGCATCCAGCCTCTTTTCCGGCCTCTCTGTTCTGGTTGCAGAATTTATTTTCTGATCTTCATTCAAACAGAGGATTCTGATTTGTGGGTCTACTCCTAAATAAATAACCATCTATTTCTTAATTCTGAGCTAGTGTGGGATTTCTTTTAAGCATCCTTCCACACTAGGGGAAACCTGGAGTTTTCCCTTTGTAATATTCTTTTAAAATATTCAATGGATAGCTGTATCTACTTCAGCCAAACTAATTTCCTTGTTTTTTGTTTTCCTTTTCTTTTTTTGCTTGTTTGTTTTGTTTGTTTACAATCACGAGTCCTCTTGGACCTAAACTGGTAACTTAGTAATACGGGCATGAGTACGTGGATCATTTGTCAAGAGAATTAGTGGCACAAATACAGTTCTGAAAGTGTGAAACGTAAGTGTGTTTCTCTGTAGTGCCTTTATTTTGCTGATTTCTGTTTATACTTTCTGTATTGCCCCATGTTTCCCAAATTTGCATCTTATATTTATAAAAAGGAAAAATTAAAAACCTGCCAGTATAAACAGTATTTAAAGCTGGACCATCTAGTGAAATAATAATGTAGAAAGTAATGTTCAAGGCAAAACAGAAGACGACCAAAGCTATGTCTTAGATTTGGTTCAGATTTGCATGTCTGAAAGCAATAGAGAAATAAGTAATGGGGAGGAAGAAGAAGGAATGATCTGTGAGTTATTAAAAAAAAAACAAACAAACCAGAAATGGAGCTGAAGTCAAGGAAAAAAGAAAAAAGGGAGAGAAGAAGAAAGGGAGGAATGGAGGGGAAGATTGGAGGAGGGAGGGAGGCAGGAAGGGATAGACTTTGTGTGACCTGTGTCAAAGGCCTCATGCAGGGTAACAAGATGAGACTCTAAACCTGGCTGCTGTGCTTAACAGCACTGAGTTACATGGAGAAACATACCTGACCTGGAGAGATGCATAAGAAAATGTTAACAGAGCAGAGTTCCCACACTCAGTGAAGGTTTCAGACTTTGCACATGAGAACAACCCAAAGAATTTCTAAAGCACAGACTCCTGGGCCCTTTTCTCAGAAAATCAGACCTTTAAGAACAAACTGGTGGCTAGGAGGCTTCTGAAAATGCTCCAGTTCACACAGTTAGATGGCTAACTGGCGATTTGTGGTCAGTAGGAACAGTAATTATAACGAGCAGAGTGGTGCTTGTATCAGAAAAGCTAAACTTGAATAGACAAAGAAAAGCTGAGAGACCTTACTGCTGCCTCGCAAACCATGCATCAATTGGATGTGGTAAATAAAGAGATGCTCATATTGACATCCAGGAGAAGGTATTTAGGAAAAGAAGTTGAGTTGAATACTACAGTTATGAACTGCAAGTCCAGCTAAGACCCTGTTTTTAATAGTCACAGACTGCTTTTGCATTTGAACAGGTCATAATAAGTGGGTGTGTTATGCCTATCATAAATGATTGCATTGTTAACAAAGGATTTATATTTGTTTCCATTTGTGTGAGTGCATGTGTGTGTATTTGTATGTCTTATGTGAAACATGTGCTACAAGAGGGTGTCAAATTCTTGTGAAATGGAATTACAGGTTGTTGTTAGTCTCTGGATGTGAGTGCTGGGAGTCAAACCAAGGTCCTCTGGGGGGAAAAATAATAAAGGGAGAGAGAGAGAGAG
>JAQHUG010000574.1:506554-516640 GCA_028555095.1 Dicrostonyx torquatus | reverse complement strand
CATTTTTCATAAATGACTCTTAAAATATAACCTATAATAAGGATTACTTTTCATTGCAGTTACATGCTTTCTGTTTGTTTTCGGAAGGAAGGAAGGAAGGAGCAAAAACAGCCTCTGAGCCATCTCTACAGTCCCAAATAGTTGCATTTTTCATAAATGACTCTTAAAATATAACCTATAATAAGGATTACTTTTCATTGCAGTTACATGCTTTCTGTTTGTTTTCTCATGATCCTCTCTTTACTACATCTTTTAATTCTTAATTACCAACATTTTTATATTTATCATGAGTAGTGATTTCTACTCAGCTTCAAAGCCCATGAGCACATATATGGTTTAATATCTATTATTTATTTTATTCTCACTGAGCTTACCCACAATGACAATTGTATTTCTCAGAACACTGATATAGATTGTGCATTAAAACATAACATAGGGGATATAAGAGGAAGAAGTGGAGTGATGTTATGATTTATCATTCTGAGAATACAAGATACCATTGCGACAGTAGGCATGATCTGGACATATTTAAAAAAATGGCGACAGCTAGCACTTTGGAAAGAGAAGACCAGTGCTCATGCTCAGAGATCTTCTTGTGGAACTTAGGAGAAAGTTGCCTTGTAATAGTAATAGCATATCCAGAGTTAAAGCCATGTTGAAAAGTTGGTCTCCAATGCAGCAGTGTGTAGACATGGGACACTGGACCATGACTGAAACCTTGCAGTCTGACATAATCAGAGGAGTAATCTGTTAATGGATTCATCATTCCATAGGCTGTTGTTTAGTGATGAAATGATAGAAAGTAAACTAATTTGGAAAAAGAAGGGCTGTGACCCTAAAGGAAATGTTTCATCACCAACCCTTCACTTTAGTCTCTGTTTCCTGTCCACCATGAGGAAAGCAGCTTTATTTCAGAGTTCCTTTTCGTTTTGATGTTCTGCCTTACTCTATCTCAGAGCCAATACATTCACACAACCACAGACTAAAACTCTGTAACCACAAGCCAAAATAATGTTTCTACTTTTAAGCTCCTGTATTTTGTTACAGTAAAATATACCTGACTTCTATAAATGTTGACAGGTAATTTTGCATAGACAAAACAGATGCTTCCAGACAAGAAAAGAATCCAGAGACTCTTTAGCTGTGCATTTGACTGTATACTGATAGCTGACATCTGTTCTGACATATTCACTTTGCATGTCTGCATTGAACAACTGTGCGAAAGACTTGTGAGTTCTAGATCTAGAAATGTAGAGTGAGTACAGCTGACGTGGAAAGCTCTGCTTTGCTACAAGAACTGTTGCTCTGAAGTGTAATAGAGGCAGAAGTGCTGGCTAAGATTCCCACCCACTTTAGGAGACTGTCCCAGGTTCCATTCCCTCTCTCTCTTCAGGTAACCTCTACCATTTTCTAGTCTGAATGAGAAAGTTAGTGGGATGGCATTTCTTTAAAAAACAAACAAAACAAAACAAACAAAAAAAACAACAAAAACCTCTCTTGGGCAATCTCCACATAACTGTTGAATGCAAGGTTTTCAATTCTTTCTCTCTGATGATTCCATAGCATCTAACACCTTTGAGACTTCCTAGAAACATTCTTTGTAACATTACCACCTTTTTGTTGTGGAACATTCTACCACTGCCTCATGAATGCTTTTTTCTTCTGCTTCCTAACCTGTGGATATTCTCAATAGGTTTTTTTTTTTTTTTGGTCTCTTGGCAAAACTTTTTTTCCTCTATCCCAGAGGTTTCACTATCACTATGCTTATAATCCTAAATCATACCCTGGCCTCTCTCTACTTTTCTGTTGGCAATACTGAAGTTTTCACCACACATTAATTTCTGATTATTCTAAGGAAAACTCAGTATTTCTTTCTTATTACAAGTCCCCACATTTCAGTTCTGCAGAGATCTTAGCACACAACCATAGCCTTTCTCACACTCATACCATTTTAACAGCGAGGGCTTCCACCTCATGATTATGCTTCAGCCATTTTATTGCTGAGGCTTGGGTAGCACAGAATTGAAACAACTCTAACACAGGGTGCATATTGACCCTAATACCTACACCATAGAGTTGCTGAGCAGAATATGCATAGGCAGTGCACACCTAAGGGAAAAGAAGGAGACTGGACTTGAAACTTGAGCTGTTCAGTTTTCTTCTATGACCTACAGGTCAGTTTAATTTGGAGAAAGCAAAAGAATTATAGATAGGGTGTATTGTTCATGTGAAGAAAGAGGTAGCAGAAATGAAAAGTGTCTTTGTAATACTCACATTTTCAACCCATCAGTTGGGACTGAAATGGAATGGGTTAACAGCAGCGGTAATGCCATGACTCCCCTTCTCCCAAGCCCAAAATAGGGACATCGGCCAAGATTCCCTGCTAGCAGAAGCAGGATGCCAGGTGGCTTGGTATCTTTAAAGCAAGGCCACTTGGACCCACAGCAACAGTAAGCCTATAGTCTGAAGGTCGGGTCTAGCTAACAAAGAGATAAAGGATGAATAGAGAACAGAAGATGTACCTAGACAAGGTCAAGCTGACATGACTGAACTTTTCCCTCGCCTCAAAGTAGCTAATAGAAACTGTATAATCATCTGTTCATGTAAAATATAAATACTGACTCTAGGCTGTAAGAGACATGCTCAGTTCAGGCTGTGGCATCCTCAGGTCTGAGAAAATGAACCCTCTTGCATTTTGCATCCAGCTGGCCTCTGATGTCTTGCGTCTTGACGGTGGGTTGAAGGCACCCAGGTCTCTGGGGTCTTTCACAGTGAGGAGAGAGGTCTACAGTTCAGTTAGGGGACAGTATCACTCCCAACAGAGGGTGTGGGGATTGTCTCATCTCAAGTAACAGTGCAATTACTATAATCCTCCACAAACATTCCAGGGTGGTTCTAGGTTCTGTCAGGTTGACAGCACTGAGCATCACATAAATAATTCAAGATTATAATAAAATATTAACCTTGTGGGCTAATTTCACAGAAACTAAATTCCAAACTTCAAACTTCTTCATCTTTCTCTGCTGGTTGGATCTAAGTAGGTATTTCTGATGCTAGGCTGTGCTATGACTCTTGAGAGGCTACAGCTAATTCCACCTTAAACCAAATGAACTTTCTTGAAAATCCCCAAATAAGCACCACCCATCCACTAAATTTAAGGAACAAGACAGGAACTGGAGAGATGGGTCAGTGGTTAAGAGCATTACTGCTCTTGAAGAGGACCTGAGTTCAGTTTCCAGCCCCCACATTGAGTCTCACAACTTTGCATAACTCTAGTTCCAGGAAATCCATTACCCTCTTTTGACCTCCAAGGTCTCGTGCAAACACACACACACACACACACACACACACACACACACACACACACCCTTTAAAAACAGCAACAACAAAAGGAAACAAAGCAGTTTCTAGGCCTTGAGATTAGTTATTTTAGACAAGGATATAGTCTCAGAAATGAAGGAACCCAATCTGTAGTATTGCCAAAGTTCTTAGGAACTCTTCCTAAGTGTTCCGGTATTAGAGTGACAGCAGACAGATGATGAAAATTTTACTGCCAGATTAAACATCATTCAAAGCCAAGTGACCCAAATACCAGTACTGAATGTGAGCTTTGGGAGATAATTCTCAGCAAAAACATCATTTTGCCTCTACTATTCATTGCATCTTGATTCATATGCACACCATCAATGCATACCATACATTCTTTGTTTCTTATGGAGGATAGCATCTCAGCAACGGCTGTACTTGCAAGCATAAAAACTATGTCATCATCAGTGGTCAGGCTTAGTGAAGTGTTATGTTTCTATTCACCCCACTAAAAATCTCTTGGCTTCATTTTACTTTTGAGTCTATGATTCTGATAACCTGCCTCCAGGTAGAATGTGAAATTCATTCTGTAAGGAGAAGGCATTTCCAGATTAGAACCACAACTGCTGCTTCTATCACATCTTACAGAAATGTTTCTGATTTAAAATTTTGTCTCCATGAATATACATAATATGTGTCATGACTTGAATATGGTTTATAAAGAATGAAGTCTATGGATTGCACTACCTTTTATTAATAGCAAAATTCATATTGACCAGCATTACCTTAAAAGATGGGGAGATCTTCAATCATGATTAATGCCTTTCTCAATAGAAGGAGTTTTTCCCTACAAGTATGAGTTGTTAAAAAGCAAGAACTCTCATCATCATGTTTGTCTCTTCCAAACATAGCCACCTGTCAATCATGCTTTCTTCATCTTTAGAGATAAAATGAGATCCTCTCCGGGTGCAATGCCCAGTTTTACAGTACTACCTGTGAACTTGTTCTAAATAAATCCATATGTCACAGAGATTTTATGGAAGCACAGAAAATGAATGAGATAATATGTAACCAGACAATCTAAGTTGACTTAAAACCCTTTCATGAGGCCTTAACTCTTGAGTATGGGCAAATGTCATTGACTCCAGAAGAATGCTTTGGGAAATAAAAGCAAAATGAAACTCAGAACAATAAACCCTGTGCTCTCTAGCATTAGTTGGGACAAAAGTCAACACTGGCTTTTGTAAAATGTTAGTGAAACACAACCATGCCATTCACTCATGTGCGGTACATGAGAGATTTCACAGTGCAAGAGTGGAACTCAATATTTGCAAACTGCAACAGCTGAGCCATGAGGCCTTACCTAATTCTTATATGTACCTTCACAATAGAAGTCTACCAGCCTCTTAGCTAGACTAACTCTGACACACAAAAAAGGCAACGTCTTACAGTTAGAGGCAATGCGTTGAATTATTTTCCCTAATAATAGAATCTAGTCTTACTCTAGTTTATTGGTAACGTAAAGGCAAAATTTCAAGGCTAAGGGGGTAAAAACAATCTGTTCCCAGGCTAGTTTTACGGTTAACCAATGGCTGAGTCCTAAGATCTGAGCCTTTCCTAAGATTTGTACTTCATTTTTAATCAAGTTTATTACTGATTTTCCTCTTCAAAAACAGTCACTAAAGTGTATATTCTGTAACAGGCAATGTTCTAGTGTCTGTATCTAAGTTTAATGCTGCCATATGCATGGCTATAGTTTAAATCAGCTGCATAGGTACAGGAAACAGGGCCTAATCTTAAAGCTAGAGGGCTTTATAAATCACCAAGGCCAATATTGCTTACACTCACATTCAGATCCAAAGTCCTGAGTCACATCTTTGTTCCTCAAAGAACTTATCCTGAATTATTCAAATTTTCAAAGCTCTTGGAGAAAATTATAATATTGAGGTACTTTAGGAAAATTAATGAATATATCCCTATGCTTTACTTGAAGTTCAAACAAATTAATAGATGTAGAGTAAAATATAGATTAAAATGTAGCCTTCATTTCTGACATGGTGAATATGATCTATATCTGTACACAGTTTAGTGTCCGGGTGCTGGACTTGGAACTCACCCCTTCAGTCCTAAGAACCCACTGTCGCTGAATCTCACAGTGGGGAGAAGGAGAGCAGTAGGTCACAGAAGAGGAAAGACAGAAAGGAGAGGGCTGGTCTCCTGTATTTGTTCCTCACTGACTTGATAAAGAAAGAATACATTTAAAGTGGCCTGTGTTGCTTCAGTTCTGTGTCCACATGGACAGAAGGATCAGAAGTAAAGGGCAAGTTGTCCTTTTCACCAACATAAAATGTAATGAAAGCTCAGGGAATCATGCTGTCAAATTTTCAGCTGATGATCTTATTCACATTTCAAGGACTAAGGCATCTTCATGACTAAATTAATGAATGCTATCTTTCAACTGTCAGGTGTAATCAAATTGTACAAATCTTAAAATTAACATCTTTATTTCTGTATTTGCTTTTATGCAAAAAGTGATCATGTGACATCTGAATGCAAAGGAAAAATGCTTATCGTTTGAAAACTACAGAAAAAACTTTCAAGTGTATGCAAAAATGTATTTAATCACTAGCTTCCATTTGTGTGTTCTAATTCACAATAGCTTTTAAAGTGTAATTACTGTTTTTGAGATTAATTTTTTCTTTATCTAAAGTAATGATACTAAATATACTGTAGCAAAGGTGGCAACCTCTTTCTGTAAGGGGTCAGACAGATATTTTCAGGTTATATGGTCTCTAGTGCAACTGCTAAATACCTTTAGTGTAAGCAAAATATAAACAAAACAAATAGGAAAGAAAAGTGAATGACTATTGATGAAACACTATTTAGTCCATTGACCATAGACTATTGGAACCCAATCTATACAGTGTTTGAGACAGTTCCCTAAGAAGATATCAAACACATGGTAGAGATTTAGTAATACCAATCTTCCATCCATCTCTTTATTAGTAAACACTATTGAATTGAACTATTCTGTATTTTAAAATATCTAGTACATAGGTTTTATTTTGTAACTCTTAAGCCAAATGCAGGTAATAGTGAGTACTCACCATCAGCTCTAAGGGATTTCATCAATCATCATCATTAAAGTTTATTTCTTCATTATTGTTGTAATAGGTCAACTGTATGTGACCCTAACTGCTCAATTAAAGAAACAAAATATGTAAGTAAATTTGAGTATAAGTCAGAATGTTATTTGCTCCTATTTATGACACAAACACGGATACAACATTGGATCTTCCTAGAATATCTAGAAAGATGTCTAAGCAGATTGATGGACTAAGCTGGCTTAAATTTTTCAATAGAAATTAATTTTGTCTTCTTTGCTTCTTAAACGAATGATTTTGTTCTTTTGTTTGTTTGTTTGCAGTGTAAGAGTCCATACAATATTTTATAGAGTCTATGATGGAATACTTTATGTATTTAAATCTATATCTGTTGCTGGATCCTAACTACTCCCTCGGGGAAGTGGGTGAGAATTGTGATGTGGTGTCAATGATATAGACATCAGGAGTCAGGTAAAAGACAAGCAGCAGACTCATTTATTCCACAAAGGAGAAGCCTTATAACCACCTCCCAGCACCCAGGCTATGTTGAGTTCTGATCATTTGTATTTTGGTTGCCTGTTATTGACTAGGCATGATAAGGACCTCTGACAGCATCTGTTGCTAGACCATAAAGCAGACTACAAGCTGACTCATCTCTCAGCCTTGTAGGCCTTATCTTCCTACATACATCTATATGTGTATTCTTAGACAATTGCTCTTTTCCTCTGTATTTTCTATCCATATGCAAAATAAGTCACTCTGTTTTCCCTGTTACAAGGAAATTCAGTGTGTTTGTTTTCAACTGAGGAACCTCTCAACCAGAAGTAACTGCTCCCAACTCTGCCAGTGCATTAGAACCACCTGGGAGCTTGTGAAAAAGCAAACATGACTGCATCGTTGTAGATTCTGATTTAATTCACCATGGGCAGGACTTGTTCTCATGTTTTTAAAGAGATCTTAACCATTTTTCTCTGTTGAAAACCTTTGTTGCTTGATCTGACTTCATCCTAAAGACTCAGAAAAATTGTGTGTGGGAGAGAGGCTGCTTCTCTGACAGTGGGCATTGAATTATTAATTTTGCAGATAAGTGACAAAGTTCCTCTCTTGGCATTTAAATGATAATTACAAAAGTATGCAAAATAGAACTGGGGAAATTGAGGAAAGGAGCTCTTGTTTTGGTACATTTGGCAGTTGATGTCACTTGGGGTTAAGCAGAAATGTTACAGGAACACTGCTAATTTCTGAGATATCCTGGAGCTCCAGTGGCTTCATCCAATAACCCAGCATACAATTTAGGTGAGGAAACAGTTTTAATTTGTTTATAGATTAATTTCTAAAAATATTTCCTTTTTTTCTGGCTTCAAGTTAACTTACAAACAAGTAGGTTTTTAACAAAGATTGAATCTTAATGTTCCGGCAGCCAATCTCACAATTACTTTCAATTGCTGTTCAGTTCATGAAATTGTATATGATGCAAACCTTCCAAATATAGCTGGGTTAGAAGAACAAAAAATGAAGAAGGGCAAAAGACAGATGTGTATGTCTAGAATGTCCCTGAGATAATTCAGTATTTTGGTCTTGACGTCATACTTGTTTTGGTCACATTCCGGACAACATCTGCATGAGCTTTGACCTGGTTGCAGGCTGTTTCCAACCATACCCTTTTTCTGGATTTCCATTTGAACCTTCCTTCCAACTTTGAGTCACATATCAGTTTAAGTTTGAGGTTTGGGAAAAGAAACTTTATATCCTGTTTCCATGACTGTGACTAAGCTACGTAGTCTACTTGTACCTTCTCCTTGATGGGTGTTGGGAAGGGTTAGTATGAAGTGGTCACTGTTTTGTTTACAAACTAACTGTCCAGACTGCTTCCATAGCTATGTTCCTGATGAGGCAGATTAGCAAACTTTTAGACAATGCTCCTTGATAATCCTTCTAGCGCAGGCAACATCCTCAAGCCACAACCATACCAGGATGCTTCTGCCTGCACTTTGGGGCTGCAGTGAAGTTCTGCATTGAAATTCTGCATTGAACAAGTAACAAGGATAAAAATATTTTATTCGGAGGGTTTGAAAATGTACTGATACCTCTACATAGAAAAACCCTGTAGAAGATGGAGCAGCATAAGAAAACTGAAACACACAGTGAGTAAGTCCTCTTGCTCATTCCTTTGGACTCTTGTATTCAGTTTCTGGTAAACAATGCAGAGGCAAGAGAGAGATTGGGCCTTAGTTCTGATCTTTAGTTTCCCAAATATATATTGAGACTTTTTTTTTTGCCTTCCATTTTAAAATTTCAGTTTTCTCCTCCAAAAACTGGAATAACAATGTGCCTACTAAGAACATGAAGAGAGATGTTTGCAAACAGCTCAATGCCTAGCTTATAGCAGATGGCTTTCTACAGTTCTTAGAAGCATGGCAATGGCTCAATTAATGTGCAGTGTCACCTCAGCAGTCAATGGCATTGTTTTCTACTGTCCATGTGGTTGCTTCAAGTTCAAAACAAACTGTAAAGTTTTCATAAAGGTTAAAGACTTTGTTTATTTCTTCCTTTTATTTCTATTTTTTAACACCTTGAGGTTTTTAAGTAGAGAAACAAGAGTAGCTGCTGTGTAAAGAGGAAGGCTAGATTGCTTTCAAATATAGCAATATAAAATTTATGAGTCTTTTAAAACAAATGGACTTTTACTGCGTGCAAAATCATCTGAAGCTATTCCGTTTTTACCCTGCTTTATACGGAAAGACCATTAACAATTTATGGACAGGGCACTAAATGGCCTTGAATTATCAAGTGAGAAAATTCTTCCTTCTCAATATCTTTTATTTTTTCTGATTTTTGTCAAGTTTTAGTTAATAACACTGTATGGACTAGGTAATAATATATGTTAACAGGATGTGGCAGGGACCAAACAACAGGCTAAACAATATTTAGTGCATTAAATATTACAACATTGCACTCATTGAAAAAAATTTATATTTAACTTCTAAATTTGATAGATTAAGTTGATGGGTAACTAGCTATTTTTAAAAATTTATTTTGAATAAAAATTGAATTACCTGAAGAGAAGCATTACTAGATAATAGTGCAATTATTATCATATTTGGAGATAGTGGAGTTGACAGCTTTTACCTGGAAGGTTAGACTAGTTGAACTGTCCTTTTCCTTCAGAATCAAGATGCTGAAGAGCAAAGAAAGGATCTGACTCATTCATTTGTGTAAAGAGTTTGTCTGCAAGGTGATGACTGAAAACAGCACTCACTTTGGCATGACTGTTCTTCCTTTACCTCCCACTCGACCAGCCACATCTCTGTGGGCTGCAGGGAACAGGAAAGAAACTACAAAACAAAATGAGTAGGAAGATGAATATTGATTGTTGAATTGTACTTTTTAAAGTTGTTTTTGTGAAAATGAAAGACTTCTATAGTCTGAACACGAGTCTCACAGAATTTTAACCTAGCACTCAGAATATCAAAGGGTTACAGTTGTTGTATTATTTATGGGTTTGCAACTATTTTTCTTCTTGGTTATGTAGCTATTTTCCCACATCCAGAGGAGACATTTTACTTTATGAATTCTATCTAACTATCTGTCTGTCTGTCTATCTATCTATCTATCTATATCATCTTCTATTACCTATCTAGTACCATTATCTTCACCTTCCTTTCTTTACCTCTAA
>JAQHUG010000574.1:469762-481732 GCA_028555095.1 Dicrostonyx torquatus | reverse complement strand
AATACCACTTTTGGGTATATATCCAAAGGATGCTCAATCGTGCCACAAGGACATGTGCTCAACTATGTTCATAGCAGCTTTGTCTGTCATAGCCAGAACCTGGAAACAACCTAAATGCCCCTCGACTGAAGAATGGATAAGGAAAATAGATAAGGAAAAACAGCAATGCATGTATTTTTGATATTGGTTATTCTTTCAGGTGTAAGATGGAGTACTACACAGCAGAAAAAATAACAACATCTTGAATTTTGTAGGATGGAGCTAAAAAACATTAGTTGAGTGAGGTAACCTAGACACAGAAAGACAATTACTCACTCATAGGTTGTTTTTAAACATAAAGCAAAGAAAACCAGCCCACAAATCACAATCCTGGAGAAATTAGACAACAATGAAAAGACTAAGAGAGATTTACATAGATCTAATCTACATGGTAAGTAAAAAAAGACAAGATTCCCTGAGTAAATTGGGAGCATGGGGATATTGGAGGAAGATTAAAGCAGGGAAGGGAGAGGCAGGGAGGGGAGCAGAGAAAAATGTAGAGCTCAATAAAAATCAGTCAATAAAAAAAGAAATAAAAGAAAAAAATAAACGCTCTTTACTTTTACATACTGGACTTGGTCTCCTTGTTGGCTTTTGCAGGGACTTTGCAGATTCGGTCATAACAATACATACACATACACATGCAAGATACACCCACACCATACACCATATTTCTAAGTCATGGTTTTCCTTATCTTGAACCTTTGGTATTCTGTTCTTAAAATAGGTCAGTTTCACATTGTATCTATTATGCTTTAAACTACTATATGCTGAACATTTTATATTCATTACTTGACTTGTTGCATATAAATGTTTTAAGACAATTACTAACCTTTTTTATGAGTAAGACATTAAATAATTTCCTACAGTAAAGTGTCTAGCATGTTGCACAACTAGACTAATATAATCAACAGTGTTTTAGAATCTTCACTTTTAATCATTTTGCGATGTTGATTTTTGTAGGACCCAGCCATGACAAGCTCACTAGAGGCCTAAGTCTTAGTAGCTTTTCCTAAGGTAATGCCTGATTCCAAGAAAGACCACAAACTGAGACTATCCAGATACCACCCAGGAACAGACCATCCAAAGGAATTCTTAANTTATTCCCTTAATACACCCACATATGTAAAAGAAACATTTCTAAACTTGAATTGCAAATCAAACTCACACACTAATAGTAGGGGACTTCAACACTCCACTCTCACCAATGGACACGTCAACCAGACAGAAACTTAACAACAAAAAAAAAAAACTTTTATTGTAGCAAAAAGTTACTTAACACAAAATTTATCCTCGTCGTATCAAACAAAGTTTTGCTGATCACATAATCATATGCTCCGAATTATAGAAACTTCTACCTTTATAACTGAACTTCAACACACGCTGAGAAATTCTCACCCTATCTTCTTTCAGTCCTATGGCAATCACCCTTCTATATTTTTTGTTTCCATGAACTTGAACAAAGTGTAGTGCATTAGATATAGCATGTTAAGTAGAATCATGCAATAGAAATCAATTAATTTGTTGTATATTTATTAATATATCAACAACATAGTTACCTTATGAAGTCAACCCCTAAGTGATTCTTTAATCTTAGAAAGAAAACCATTATTTTCCCACACTGACTCCCTGGTGGTCACACTCTTAGCAACTAAGGAGCTTACTTAAAGTTTAAAGTGTTCTTCAAAATAGTTACATTTGTTTCTATAAGCAAACTTCAAAGGTTTAAAATGAACAGAACGTGTATACCTAGCAATTGGAATAATATGTGCACTTAATGTGCAGTCCATGAAGTGGGGGATTCAAGGCAAGTTTGTGTCACTGCAGTAAATGAAACAGTTACATAGGAAATTCTCATGAAGGACAAAAGGAGTTCTTGTCAATGTTCAACCTCATAGTTTTCTAATCACACTGCCTGGCCTTGATCAATGGCCGTTTTCTTCTTATCACATTACATTTCCATTCATCTGCCTAAGTAGTGCTACTGGTAAGAGCTACTTAATTTCTTGCTGTCTGTATTTACTTAATAGGTGCACCTGTAAGGGCCATATATTTCAACAAAAAATGAATCAACCATTCTTCTGGACCCATTGTCTTGGTTGTTTGCAAGTGAACTCCATAAAAAGCTCTTGGCTTCCAGATCACATACTTGGAAAAAGAAAAGAACAGCAACCTTCCCCTTCCATGAAGAAATAACTCCTGGTCCAGTGGTCTTAATTAAAGTCATGGTTCCAGATAGTGAAAAACTGGAATCACCTGGGAAAATGAGAAATTTAACAAGTGTAATATACTGACATTCAGGAAGAGGTGTGTGTTCATCCTCAAGCACAGGAAGGAAAGACTCTTCAGTTTGATCTCAAATCCTAAAGAATTTCTTTTTAAAGTCTTGGTTCTAAATTAGTCACAAAATGAGTTTACTTAATTTTCAAATTAGGTTTCAGAGTGATCGAGGCACTTATACACAATAAATCAACTATGAGATAAACTGAGAACTGAAATGTTCTGTAATTTGTGCACACCTCAATCATCCTTTGCTGCTTCTATGGACAGGACAACCAAAGAGTTTTTATTGCCATGGTTTTAAGTTATGGCCCAACTATAGCTTATTATAGTTCTTTCTCATGTTTTCATAAAATTTAAAATACTAACTTTCACCTCTAAACTGAGACATAGAGCCTTTAAATATTTTCTGAGATAAAAAAGGAGATTAAAGTTTTAAATAGAAATAATATAAAAAGCAGTTTTCAAGATAAATATCCTTTTCAGGAAATGGTCTCTTGGTAATTACACTGTGAGCATTTAAACAATGTGATTACAGTTTTCAAATGACCAGAAGTCTTTTCTCCAAAGCTTCTTCACCACCCAATTACCAGATCATGTGCTTCTCTTGTGATTCTGGCATGATTCAACTTGTGTTTGGGAGGGGGATAGGTGCTGTGTGTGATCAGCAGCAACAACGAAAATCACTCTCTTTTGTGAGACTCTAGAAAGGAGGATTAAGTATTGCACTCTTCTTGTGGAATCAAGCAGGTGGACTACATGTAGTGGGAATATTGCATTTCTATAGTTACTTAATGTCTCTAAAGATCCAAGCTAAACCTGCTGTAAGAACTATCTTCTGCTTTGTATTCTCTTTTTGAAGACAAATGAAGTATTTAATAGCAAATCCTGTGTCATCTAGAGCTACAAAACAAATACACTAATACAGTAAAAAAAAAACTTTATGGAAAAATCATAAATGTTCTATTATCAATTGTGAGATTGGAGAGCAGGAAGCCTATAGTGGAAAACAAGGAATGAACTGAAAGGAAAGTGGTTGATGGCCCTGGACCAGCACCAACAAAGTGCAGAGTCATTTCTACATTTTCATGAAGTCAGTATCTGCTCTTCAGTGGAGCAGTTTGGGGGAGTAAATCTTTTCAGATTCCTTTCTAGATCTTAAGAACACCTGGTGAGCACATAAAGTTCCTATTTGATTTTCATAATCAAAATAGATTCCAAAGAAGGAGGGTCCCCTTGGAATAAGCTCTCACTACCTGTGGGAGCTTAGGAAGTTAGTGGAACAGAGCAGAAGAGTTTATAGACCTGGTAGACCAAGGATGGGCAGCCGGATTCAGTCACTCCTGACTGTGCTATGTCATCAGCACAGGCTCTGTTCCAAGTTTAAAACACTTACCAGTCTGTCAGAAAGACAAAACAAACCAACCATCTATAAACAGTTTCTGGGTTTTATTTGACATTAAAACCCAAGGTTAGTGAAGACTAAATAGTTAACGTGTTACGATTTTGTATTGTGTCTCCAAATAGCAGTCACAAAGGATTTCTTGTCTTTTGTTCTCTGTCAGTGTTGCTAGACTCTGGTCTTTGCACTATTGTTAATCTTGGTCACTGGACTTTCCATATCTGATTACTAAAGCTCCAAGCTGCCTGTGTACAAAGCAAACAATAGCCAGAGAGGACAAAAGTTCACCCATGAGACAGAATCAGAGTTCCAATAGAATACTGGAGGGTTTTTGGTGTTTTTTTTTTCTTTTTTCTTTTTAATAGGGAGAAAGCCCACAGGACAAATGACTATCATTGTCTGTGCTGTCATGAGGACAGATAGTGATATTTACACTTAAAATTCCTCCCATCATTCTTGTTGGTAAACCTCCAGTCAGGTCGTTCAGTTCAAAGCAGAAAGAAAGATATTACTTGTGTAGACAGCATCAGGAGAGTCCCAGTAGATTGGAACTTGCTATACTTAAAACATGTCCTTCCTAGCAACTATTTAATAATCAATATTAATTAATTAAATTAATAAAATAAACAATTCTTAAATAGACAATAAAGTTTATTTTATGGGGGTCTACATTATCATAAATATTAATATAAATCATAGTTATATTTGTTAATGTAGAACGATTACATACAGGATTTCTGAGCAAGAGCTGAAGAGAGGTAAAGAGACTCGGTTTGCTATGATGATGAGTAATTTAAATTCTCTTCCTTGTTCTGTTAGAGTAAATAGGTAGATTCTGATTGAAGAAGAATATCTCAGAAACCACGAACATTTTGGTGTAAAGTTAGATTTGCCTGTCTCAAATGTGATTCACCTAGTTCATTCCTGGATTTTTTTTTTTCTTTTTTGCCATTTCTCAAGTATTTCCTTCCTTGAACAGCCATCAAAATTGAATGGCCAATGGCAAAGCAAACCAGAACTTCCGTTGATTTGTTCATTCCATGCTTGTATTTGTTTGTTCATAAAACACTTTCTGTCATCTACTATGTATCAGGTACCATGATAGGGTATGGAGAACAAAAAGGAGTAATCATTATCTGTAGCTCTAGGAGTCAGAAGTATTTCTAACATTTTAATAACAGAGATAACCATAGCAGGAGCTAATATGACATGTACTATGTGCTTCGTGTGTGGTTGAATTTTGCACATATAATCTTTTTAAATATATCCTTTGATAGTAGACATATTGTTATTATTCCTATTTCATATGTGCAGGCATGGACAGATTAAGTTACTTGCTCAAAGTTACACAGGATAACAAAGGATAGAGCTAGCAGATGTTAACAATGTGATTCACAGCCCTATGTTTTCAGGCGCCGTTTAAGTCATGAAATAAGTGTCTTACTTCAGCATCAAATAGGCATGAGGCAACACGTCAAAGAACTAGAGTTAAGAAAAAAGAGATAAAAAGTGAAACGATGAGGAACCTTGCTCTACAGCTGATGACTCTTGAATTTCTTTTTTTAAAATGGAGAGTGATAGTCATTCCAGTGAGACTACAGAAGGTTGGTAGGACCCTGCCAGAGTGAACTTTCTCGGCTTCTTTTCGTGATTTGTGTCTTATTTCATTCTGGACTCTTATCTATGGGAGTGGGTGTTTGTCACTTTGTTTTGCTATTTATTTAGACTTTCATGAGCTACAGTTTCTGAACTGAATAACTGCGAAGTCATTTTCCTGGTCTAGTTTACAGTGTCTTGGTTATATAGCTAGCCCTTGAAACTCTTCTAGCACTGACATTGATAATAACTGTTCACCTTTATAGTGATATTTCATTTGTATTTTAATAAATAAAGCTTACCTGAAGTTCAGAGTGTAAAACAACACCACTGGTCAGCCTTACAGACCAGGCAGTGGTGACACACACCTTTAATCCCAGTAGCTACACTAGTTTGCCATAGAAACCTGGCGATAGTGGTACATGCCTTTAATCCCAGACATGAATGAGATGATAGGAGAAAGCTCTCAGACACAATTTCATTCAGAGGCTTCTTGGAGGCAGGACCACCATTTTGGACTGAGGTATAGGTAAGAACCAGTGGCTGGCTGTTTTGCTTTCCTGACTGTAACATGAAGGGCCCAACAAGCCGGCCTTCATGTTACATCTGACCTTCAGGTTGAACCCCAATTTCTGGGTTTTTAGTAAGTGTGTTACACACCTTTGTTAGCCCTTTAGTTTCCTGATGTGTGATCACATTTAACTATAAAATCAATTACCAAAGTCTCCAAATCTCTACATAAGCCCAACAGAGAACAAAGACTGTTGAAATTCAGGTAACTAGTACTGAGGTGAGTAATATTCTAATTGCACATTCTTATAGAGAAGCTGGACACGATGCTGGGGAGTGACCCAGGAGGAACAAACTAGAAGATATACACAGTGTACATGAGTGTATCTAAGTAATATATGGGCAAGGAGTGGTTCTTATCAAATGCCACCCATGTTTGTACTACATTCCCATTAATTTGTTCTTAACTTTCCTGATTTGGTGACTCTAATCCAAAGAGCCAGCTCCATCCATTCAGCTCTTCCATGCTCTGCCTCATTGTCCAATTCTTTTATGTTATGGATCAGTCATCTCTGGCTTCTGCCTCAGTGTATGTGCCTCTCCTCTGACTTATTGTGGAATTCTCTTCTTCACTCTGCCTGTGGACAGCTGACTTTTCTCTCTTCTCACGGGTGTAGTGCCCACCCCTCTTAAGGATTCTTGGTGCTGATGGCACAAATTCAATTTTGTTGCAGGTTTCTTGAAAACTACTTGGTTGTAAAAATTTTGCAGCCCAGAAGAAGGGGTGGGTAGGACGCATAAGTACATACAAGAGGATATTTTTTTATTTCTTCTTTTCTTCTGCTTTATTTTTATCTGATTTTGTTCACCCAGAAAACTTATGGAATGACTTTTAATAGAACCACAATAGAATGTAACTACTTTTATTAGAGTAAAATATTTTCATTGAGGAAATCAAAGAATCTTGGCCAAACAGAACAATCAGGAACGAAGTTACGCTCAAAATTAATGATATAAATTCTTGCTCCAAATTGGTAAAATACAAGTCACAAAATTGACTTAAACTAGTTTAAACAGCAGATGTTGGGGGGAAAATCTGGTTTGCTGTTTCTGAAAGACAGAAACAAAAGCAGCAAAGAGATAGCATTTTTTGAGACTGAAAATTGAGACAAATTTTACTTAACAGTTTCCCCTCCAATGACGCCAGCAGAAGGCCCTTTAGGGACAGGGGATATAGCTCAGTTGGTGGAGTGTTTTCCTAGCATACTTGAAGCCTGGGGTTTGGTCTCCAAATATCACACAGAAATTGGATGTGATGCTGCCTTCCTGTAATCCCGCTACTCAGGAGATAGAAACAGATGGGTCAGAAGTTCAAATCCATCTTTTTGGCTATGTAAGAAATTTGAGGTCATCCTAGGATGCAGGAGGCCCTGCTTCATAAAGCAAACAAACAAAAAGTGACATGATAAAAATGAGGGCTCTGTAGTACAGAGCCAGGAAGTACATGAAAGATTTTTTTAAAGGTCTGTGCTTTGGTAAATTATCTTACTGAAGTCAAGTTATAATTATGTAGATGACACCATTTGGTTCTGATGGATATTTTCTTCCAGCAACTTTATGGTAGATTTTTTGAAATTGGGGAACAGCAGTCTATGTTCCTATGGTTTGGTATTCATCAGAGATAAGGGAAATGAAAGCTCACATGAGTGAATTGTGTCTAAATACTCACTGGAGGTTTAAAATGTGTTAGAATATAAGGATTCTGAAAAGTCCTGCAGTTAAAAATGGTCCTTACCTTGTTACACTTCATTTTTCCCTCAAACAATTGAACACATATATTGTCATCTCCTAGCTTGTTACTTAAGCATTTTTCTTTATTCAAGGAATAAGGGAACAGTTAACATTAATTAAAGCTAAATGTAGGAGAGGTGATATCAGCCCCTAAGGTTGTGTAGTCATGGCAGAAATTAGGTGAAGTAAAACTAAACCTAAGAAAAGATTTCAGTAACATTTTACTTTAGGTAAAATATATATATTCTTTTCTTTCCATTTAGAGAAATACATTTCAAGAGTTTTTTTTTTCTTTTTCCTAAAAAATGACTACTGGAAGCACAGACACCAAAAGCAACAATTAATAAATGTGACCTCCTGCAACTGAGAAGCTTCTGTAAGGCAACGGATACAGTCAATAAGATAAAATAGCAGCCTACGGAATAGAAAAAGATCTACACCAACCCTACATCTGACAAAGAGCTGATCTCCATAATATATAAAGAACTCAAGAAACTAGACATTAAAATACCAAACATTCTAATTAAAAATGGGGTACTAATCTAAATAGAGAATTCTCAACAGAAGAAACTCAAATGGCTGAAAGACATTTAAAGAATTGCACACCATCAGTCATGAGGGAATTGCAAATCAAAATGATTCTGAGATACCATCTTACATTACACCTGTCAGAATGACTAACATCAGAAACACTGATGACAGCTTATGTTGGAGAGGATGTGGGGTAAGGGGAACACTTCTTCACTGCTGCTGGGAGTGCAAGCTTGTACAGCCACTTTGGAAATCAGTATGGTTATTTCTCAGAAAATTTGGAATCAATCTACTTCAAGACCCTTGGGTATTTCTACTCCTGGGTGCAAATGTGTGTGTGTGTGTGTGTGTGTGTGTGTGTGTGTGTGTGTATTCACAATCTTACCACAAAGGCATCTGCTCAACTGTGTTCATAGCAGTATTACTTCTAATAGCCAGATTCTGAAAACAACCAAGATGCTCTTCAACTGAAGAATGGATAAAGAAAATGTGGTTCATTTACACAATGGAGTATTATTCAGTGGTAAAAAAGCAATGACATCTTGACATTTGCAGGTAAATGGATGGAACCAGTAAAATCCATCCTGAGTGAGGTAACCCAGACCCAAAAACAGAAACAAAATATGCACTCACTCATAAGTAGATATTAAGAATGAAGGAAAGGAAACCAGGCTACAATCCAAAACCCCATAGAAGCTAGGCAAAAAGGAGGACCCTAAGAGAGACACATATGAAGAAACCCAGAAAAGGAAAATAGTTAAAATCTCCTCAGTGAACTGGGAAAAGGAGTAAAAAGGAGGGCATAATTTTTAGTATCATATCCACACTACAATTACGTGTATGAGATAAATATTTCTAAAGAATTCCAGAAAAAGTTTCTCAGCAACACTTGCACATTTAGTATCTCAGTAGAGAAAAATAATTTCCAATAATTCTATCTTAGGTTTATTTTTTCAGGGCAAAGATACACAAATTAATGAAAGATTTATGTAATAACTCTAACAAGCATTCTGATTTTAAAATTTCTCTGAAATTATTTTCTTCTAAACAAAATGCAATGAGAGAATGACCTGCATGTGTAAGGATTTCTTCTCTCCAAGCTGTCAAAGCACCTTCACAATAGTCTCTTCTTTTCCATTCTCCATCCATTTTCATCCCTCTTCACCCACATGAAGTAACACACTATTCTGGGGTCACTACACTCTAATATTTTAATTTTTATAACTAATATATTAATTAAATTCTTTCCATGAAAAAATATTTTGTAGAGAGAAGAAATCTTCATTTACTGCCTTATCTTCTGATGAACAAGAAGAGGTTTCCCTTATTGGCATCTTTAAAGGGTGATAAATTTCCAGGTAAAACTTTCAGTGGAAGAAACATTCCCCACAGAAAGTTATAGTCAACACAAATACCACAACGTGAAGAGATTCTATCTCATAATTTTATCATTGCAGAGATGGAAAACTTACAGATAGAAAGCAATTTTTCTATGGTCATGTATAATAATTAGAAAAAAATAGAATTTAAATTTTTTCATTCATAGACCAGTAGTTACATTAATAGCTCTCTGTAGACAAATCACATTTTTATGCTGATCAAATGAATTTATAAAAGTATGAAAAATTTAAAAGTTTAAATATAAGCAATAATTAAGGGATTTGACTTTTAGTTTTATGGGGAAGTGTTGATTTAGCAAGGACAAAGCCTTGGGTTTGGTCCTTAGCAATAAAGTAAAAAGCAAACAAACAAACAAATAAGTCATAAATACATAGTAAGCACTGACTGTATTTGTAGCAATAGACTGAGGCAGAACACCCTGAGTTCTATAGCAACCACTGTTTGGTGAAATCTTGCCCATACGACTACTTATGGGACTGAGGAAATAACAAAGGTTGTGTTTCTAACACATTGCACATCGGTATTATTGAAGTATGCTAGCTAAGCCCTCTGTTGTAATTTGTAGCATCTTAAATCTCATTGAATCTGGAACACCTTTTCTCCTAAATTCCTCAAGTAGGAAATTAAAATTTGAGCTTGTATATCAACCCACCACAGAAATGTTCTTATCACCCCTACAACTTCCTAGTCCAGAAATTTGTGCTCATTCCTGGATGTCCTTCTCTCCTCGATCATTACACCGAATCATTTCCAAGCCCAAGATGGATTCTTTTGTGTGTTGTGCAGCCATGTTCTCTCTTTCAACTCCCGTCATTCCTGCTTCTGTATCATTGCCTCCTGACTGCCTTCCTGCAGCTCATGCTATTCTCCCTCAAGCCACTGAACGACTTTTCTGTTGCCAAAGCAACAGAAGTCTGTAGTGGTCTTCATGGATCCTTGCTTAAGCAGCAAATGCTAAAGCTTATTGGTTCAAACTGCTGTTTGAGCTCCCTCCAACCAATACAGCAAGCAATGCTGTTTCCTTGCTGTTCCATCAAATGTTGAAGGGTTATACAAAAGGAAGAATACAAGGTTTAGAGTAGTCTTTATGACACACAATTAAATAGGTTTCTAATAATTTTCATTAGTTACACTCATTTCAGTGATTTTTTTTTACTTGAGATTATGTAGGTAAGTATCAATATAGAAATGGATTTGTGGTTTTTCTTCTTTTTAAAGTGTTTATTTAGGTCATATAATGGAAAGGAATTTGCAATGTTTATAAATGTTAAGAGAATGATGGAGAATAAAAGCAAATAAATGTAAAAATGCAGAACACATACATTTAATTTCATGTTTTTGTGTGTATGTACATGTGCACATGTGTTCATGTTAGCATGTTTATGCAACTCCTCACTTCTCCCACTCCTGATTTAAAGAAATTTTGAACTATGGCTTCATCTTCAGCTTTAATGTCAAAAAAGTAGCTATAGGTCTTAATTGTTTGTTTTGGTGGTGGTATTTAAAGACTCTCTCTGCCAAAGATGACCTTGAATTCATGCAATACACTGCTAGATATCAGCATTGCAGGTATCTGCCACTTTCGCTGATTCTGTGACTCCAAAATTTAAAAACTGCTATTTATACATTTTTTTAGGTTATAATGGAAGATGAAATGGATATTCACTTTAATCTTTTTACTATGTAAGTTGGGTATTCTCTTAAATCTTTTTACTGTATCTTTATTCACAAGCTCACAAACTTCATAGTTTTTCTAATTTCTTTTGGCACTATGTTAAAAGCATCTGTACTTTCATTTTATTCCAAAGAAGCTAAAGAGTTCAATTAATGACAGAATCATCAGGGAGCCAAGCTGACTAATGCATTTCACACCTCTGTCCTAACAAGCACATGAGATCACAAAACCTGTGCTTTCTGTATCTTTTATGCTCAGCCTATTTGACTGAGGAATTTATGTGATTCTTATTGAAAACAGTGATACTCAAAAGGGGATGGGGTTGTCTAGCACGTGTGAAGCACTAGGTTCAATACCCAATATAAAGCATAGTAAATCAGTTTTCCTTATTTAGACACTTAGTCCCCCTAAACCAATCCAGAAACACCATTTTTATTTTCATTTCTTCTCCAAATGGTTAGCATATCTGGGCAGGCCCAAGAAACTCATAAAATTATGCTTAAGAAAACACCTCAGCATATGTGTGCCCAATCAATGACAATTATATTCTCAAGCTCATAGGACTTCCGGAGTCAGACAAACGCACATAAACTTCTTAATTCTATATGGTGTAGGAGGTCCTTCTGTTTTTGTGTTGCTTTTATTGATTAATCAATAAAGAAACTGCTTGGCCTGATAGAGCAGAACTTATGTAGGTGGATAAGACAGAACTGAATTCTGGGAGGAAGAAAGCAGAGAGAGAGAG
>JAQHUG010000574.1:428122-464180 GCA_028555095.1 Dicrostonyx torquatus | reverse complement strand
GAAACTGAAAAGCTTCTGTAAAGCAAAGGACACGGTCAACAAGACAAAACAACAGCCTACAGAATGGGAAAATATCTTCACTAACCCTACATCAGACAGAGGTCTGATCTCCAAATATACAAAGAATTCAAGAAATTGGTCATCAAAAGAACACATAATCCAATAAAAAAAAATAAAGTACAGACGTAACCAGAGAACTCTCAAGAGAGGAGTCTAAATTGGCTGAAAGACACTTAAGGAAATGTCCAACATCCTTAGTCATCAGAGAAATGCAAATGTAAACAACTCCGAGATTCCATTTTACACCTGTAAGAATGGCCAAGATCAAAAACACTGCTGACAACTTACGCTGGAGAGGTTGTGGGGAAAAGGGAACACTTCTGCATTGCTGGTGGGAATGCAAGCTGGTAGATAAATTTTGGATGTCAGTGTGATGATTTCTCAAAAAATTAGGAAACAACTTTCCTCAAGACCCAGTAATGCAACTTTTGGGTATATATCCAAAGGATGCTCAATCATGCCATAAGGACATGTGTTCAACTATGTTCATAATAACATTATTTGTCATAGCCAGAACCTGGAAACAACCTAAATGCCCCTTGACTAAAGAATGGATAAGGAAAATGTGGTACATTTACACAATGGAGTACTACACAGCAGAAAAAATGACATCTTGAATTTTGTAGGAAAATGGATGGAGCTAGAAAACATTATTTTGAGTGAGGTAACCCAGACACAGAAAGACAATTATCACTTGCACTCACTCATAGGTGGTTTTTAAACATAAGGCAAAGAAAACCAGCCCACAAATTACAATCCCAGAGAACTTAGACAAAAATGAGTACACTAAGCAAGACTTACATAGATCTAATCTACATGGGAAGTAGAAAAAGAGAAGATCTCCTGAGTAAATTGGGAGCATGGGGACATTAGAGGAGGGTTGAAGGTGGGAGGGGAGAGACAGGGAGGGGAGGAGGGAAAAATGTAAAACTCAATAAAAGTCAATTGAAAAAAAAAGAAAGAAAGAAATGGATAAGCCAATAAACTCTGCCATTTTGACCTAGATTTTTCTTGTTTTAAACAAAGGCTCAAATCCTAGGAACCCCTTTTGGTCATGGGCCAGGAATAATGATTTTTTTTTGTACCAAAATAGAGGAACCGTTGAAATTGACAGTTTCTGAGTTTCTGAGGTCAAAGCTGAAGGACATCCCAGTCTATCTGGGAGAATACACTGAAGGCAAGCAAAGGTTTATTTCACGTATAATTATTCGGTTATTTATAATTCCTTAGCATTCTACTTAGTATTTATAATATTTTGTGACCAACTAATGCAATGTCAAATATCACAGCAAAATCTACCTGGGGTAATATCTATTTTGGTTCTTGGTTTCAGAAGTTTTGGTCCACGAATGACTGATTTCATTGATGTGGGGTTGAGGTAAACTGATCACCATGACAGGGAGTATATGGTAGAATAAAATAGTTGGTGTCATGACAGGTAGGAAACAGAGAAGGGAAGTGACTTGGAATGAGGTCTAAGTCCTGAGAGAGTGTCCTATGACCTTCTTCCTTCAACCAGACCTAAAATCTCCCCTTTCCAACATAAGGTCACCAAGTGGGTACTGGCTTTTAATATTTCAGTCTGTGGAGAATACTGAATATTCAAACAATAAAATCTTTTCACAAAACACGAAGTAAGTGTTACTCAAATAAGTAGAAGCTGCAAAGGGATAAGACAAAGGCCAGAGCTATAAGCTCTGTACATTTAGAAAGCAGACAGGAAGCCAGATGATGTTTGATATGGGTTATGAGCAAACTGATTCTCTGTTTGGGTTTAATGACACAGGCAGTGATTGTGAGGTGATGCCACACTCTCCTTACTCTCCTTTGCTGCAAGGATTTATAATTAATATGATGAGTGTGGGCAGTGTAGTTAGGAAAATATTCAGTGGTTCAGAATTGGGAATTCAATGAATGACGTGATCCTAGAGTTCAAAAGAGTGGACTCCAGGGGCTTCGAAGAAGACTCAGTGTATAAGAGCATGTCCTGTATAATCATGAAATCCCAAGTTTCAACCCCCAGCATCCACACAAAAATCCAGGAATAGCAGTGTATACATGCAATCCCCAGCATTGGGAACCAGAGACGGGTGGGTTCTGGAAGCTCACTGGGCAGCCACCATTTCTGGAAAGGTGAATACCAGGTTCAGTGAAAAAACCTGTTTCAAGACAATACAGCAGAGAATGATAGAGGAAAAAGACACTCATTTACTCCTCTTGTTTCCATGTGCATGCTCCTCCCCAAGTGTATACATAACACACACACACACACACACACACACACACACACACACACACACACGCACACACACACACAAATACATCAAAAAATTAAAAATAGGGTGAAGGTCAGAGAGAGAGAGAGCAAGGAAAGAGATATCTTGAAAGATGGATCCATTATGGGGTTAGCAAGAAACCAGGCACAAGGGAAAATCCTAGGAATCCACATGAATGAACCCAGCTAAGAACCTAAGCAATAGTGGAAAGAGTACCTAAAATGCCCTTCCCATAAATCAGATTGATGATCATCTTAGTTGTCATCATAGAACCTTCATCCAGTAACTGATGGAAGCAGATAGAGAGATCCACAGCTAAGCACTGGGCCAAACTCCTGGAGTCCAGCCATAGAGAAGAAGTACCAATATTATGAGCAAAGAGGCCAAGACCATGAGGGGGAAACCCACAGAAACAGCTGACCCGACCTAATGAGAGCTGGGGAACCTGCATAAGACCGAACTAGGCCCTTGAATGTGGGTGACACTTGTGTGGCTTGAGCAGTTTGTGGGGCCACTAGCAATGGACCCAGGATTTGGATTCTATTCCCTAAGGAGGGATACCTTGCTCAGTGTCCATACAGCAGGGAGGGCCTTGGTCCTGCCTCAAGTGATGAGACAGATTTTGTTGACTCCCCATGGGAGGCCTAATCTCTCTAAGGAGTAGATGTGGGTGGGGTGAGAAGAAGGTGGAGGAAGCAGGAGGACTCAAGCCAGAGGAAACTGGGATTGGTATTTAAAATAGCCTGTTTTAAAAATACAATAAAAATTTAGTAAATAAAATTAAAAATAAATTTAAAACAGACAGGGTATCTCCACAGCCATGATTTCCAAAAGGCATCCCTCTGACCATCTCATGGCATATATTAAGTTTACATATAACAGAAAAATCTATGAATAATTGTAAATACCCTATTCTGTAAGGCGTTACCTACACCTTTGTTGCTGTTGGTCTATCTAGTGAAAGATGGAGCATACAATTAATTGATTTTAGAATTTTCCATGCAGCAGAGGGAAAATGCTTCAGAAACTGAGGTTTTCTTTTCTGATTCTCAGTGAGCTAATCTGGGCTCTTCAATATTTCTAGCTGCTAATTGCTCCAAACATTGATTTTCCACAGCAATGGGTCTAAGAAACACTTTGTTCATCATTCTTTGACCTCACGTTCATGTAACTGCGTTGAGTCCCTATTTTGCTTTGCAGTTGTTTTTTGCCAGATAATAATCACTACCATATATTTATTAATCTCTGGTTTCCCATTTCCTTCCATATCAGTTTTGCTGTATCTCTTTCTCACCTCAGCGTGGTTCACCTAACTACTGTCTTGTTGCCCAGCCTCCAACAACCTCATTGCAATACAAAAGGTGGGACCTGTGAAACTTCCTTACACAATACCTACATGGGGCAAAATTAAAACTAGCGTGCAAAGAGTAAAGGTTATTTTGGTAATTTTGTAAACCACTTTTTTCATGCTTTGAAGTTTGTACACTGCCCTTGTTATTTGATAGATATGGAATGTAGATTCTGATAATAGTTTCACCATGGACTCAAAAGTCAAGATTAAGAGCATCGGGTTGTGATTACCATTTCCTGTGCTCCAGAAGCACACTGCACATGGTGTTTTCCCCTAAGGGTGAAATGGTTAAGCCTGGTCAACTAGCACTGTCAGGATATCCCATTGGCTCTGGTCTTTGAATGACATAACTAACATTTGCTCCTTGGGCTATAACAGATAGGCCAGAGGGCTGCAGCTGTTACCTGGAATTCACATACAAGGGCTTCTGCCTCAAGGTTTTTGCCCTTTTTCATTAAGGTATGTAGAGAAGTTAGACAGTTTTCTGTTTAGATTACCAACAGCTTCCTTGTGCCTTGTTGTCCGCTTAAAGAAAGGCTACGGAAGTTTCTTAGTCAAAGAACACATCCCTTATTCCTTGCTCTGGATTTAGTAAAGTAAACAATAAATGCAATTAGTGCAATGTACTTGTAGGAATGAATAGAGCCTGGACTCCAGGACCAGGATTCCTGGAGCCATGCAAGTCTTTCCCCATCGTGAATGAACCTGATCCTCCTAAGCAGCCCCACATGAGTCCTTTACAGATAGGCACAGGACTCACAGCACTCCACAGCTAGCTTTCCCAAACTGTCTACAGACTCATTTATGAACCATTCAAGAAAATATGGTTCATTGGCTGAATGCACTATCTTGAATTTTAGTAAAAGCAAAAGAAAACAATACAACCTATTTTCTAGTTTGGTGACCCAGCTTATTTATAATTAATTCTTAACAAATGTTGAGATTTCTCCCAAACATCAAATGTTCTCCCAGATGGTAACTGTTTTTTTGAAGATATTGATATAGTCACAAACACACATGCGTGCGCGCGCACGCGCGCGCACACACACACACACACACACACACACACTAGAGCAATTTGGGGATTAAAGTTAAGAGTTGATGTTCTTACGTTCAAGGGACTGACCTTGTAAAAGGCCGAACTTCTAGTGTCCATTTCTTTAGCGTTAAGTGTGGTGGATTCCCGTTCTTTGCAGTATGTTAGCAACATGTACTGTAATGTGCTAAGATGACGCTTTGGCTCTTATAAGGATCACATTGAGCAGTATTTGTACACTGGCTCCAAAAGAGAAAATGTTTTTAATAAATTGAATACATGGAGGCCTAAAAATAATAATAAAAATATTCCTGTAAAGCTTTGATTACTGATAGGTTTATCAGAGTAAATATTTGGCTTACGGGTGTGACTGAAACTGTGAATCAAACGGCTATACATCTTGAGTGCTAAGATTACGGGAAAAGAGTCAACACGACTACTTGTGGTATGGTGGAAAACACGAATAAATGATTACAGGTAAAATACTGTACATCCTTGTACCTTAAATGAGGTTGTTGAACTTTAGAGTAACTGGAACTTATACCTAAGTTTGATTTTGTAGTAACTTTAATTCCAAAGATCCGTCTCCTCAAAAAAACTAAAAGAAATACATCTCTGATTACTTCCTGGACTACCACTGACTCATCATCAAAAAGTTGAGAGACCCTGGACATTTGGATGCCTCTTTAGGAAAAAATAACTATCCAAAAAGGATTGCTGAAAAAATAGAAGCATGACTTATGAGGGCAGGTCATCTGCAGGGAAGAAGATGGAGTCCCACAACAATGATTTCACCTTGTTGATATAATGTCATGCTGCTAAAAGCGCTACTTTAAGACTGGTTTTTCATACCAGCTGCTCAAGATGGTTCTAATTTGGTTAGCTAAAATGATGTACCTTCTTACAAAGTTCTGGCCAGAACTCCAAATAAGAATTAAAACAAAACAAAACAAAACAAAAACTTATCAATTGCTCAAAGACCATTTGCAATTATACCAGACAGTAATCTTAAAACTTAACCATCATTTTAGTTTTACAGGATCCCATAGAAAAAACAGTGCCCCTGTGACAGTTGAAAGTAATTTTAGAAGACAACAGCCCTTATCCCAGCAAAGTTTGTCCTCAGGATTAGGGACATCATTTAGGGGTTGATTATTACTGGTATAGGGTTGGAGGTTAAAGTGGAAATTTTGTAGGCTCAGGGATTTCACCAAAAAAGGAAAGGAAATTGAATGGGATAATAGTGTGAGCTTACTCACACTAATAATAAAAAATATTAGTATTTGTGAGCTATTATTTGTAGACAAGTTACATTGGTAGAGATTCTTATATTTTCATACAAATTCAAATTTTATTTGTTATATTAAATATGCTCCTATTTCTATTTACAATATTTGTACACCAATGCAAAGTTATTATACCAAGTTGTAGTCTTTATGTTAGATAGGTATTAAGTATTATGTTTGTCATACTTAAAATTAAACTAACCAGGACTTTTAGATAGTAGAAATTGTATTTTGCATAGATAGGCAATCTTCAATCACTCCAATGAATTGAAGAATATGACATTTAAATAACTTAGGTTTCTGTTGATGTGAGACATGATTGCTCCTGGCAGCACCGATCTATTCCCAAGAGAATGTTGAACACTGAAGACACTCTATTTGGAGATTGCTTTCTTCTTGGCCAAACTGGCCTTTGGGCAAGGAATAAACCATAACTCAGCCACTGGCAAAATATACGGTGTCCAGACTGGACAAGCAGAATACAAGAAAAAAAGACTGCCAAACCTTGACAAGACAGGGTAAGACTATTTTAAAATTTTTCCTGCCAATGTCTGTTACTCTAGGCCTTAGCTCCAACATTGCAAATGAGACCTTGGGTGATTGCCCAGGTAGCCAGTTGTCTCTGTCATCTACAGCACATTTTGGAAGCTACTTGACTGCACTTCCTACCTACTCAAGTAATATTATGTCCCTTCTCAGGCCTTCGATGAGGTTGAAGACTGGATAGTTGTAGTTACTTTTCTCTTATGACTTAGCCAAGCCATTTCTAATATAAGACTCCTTAGGACAGAATAATTATTAAAGCATTTAGCATTACTTGCCATAGAAACTAGGCAGTGCATGCCTTTAATGACGGTGGTGTACACCTTTAATCCCAACCTTAGAGAGGAATATAAGATAGGGGAAGACAGCTATTAGGCGCAATCTCCTTCTGAGATTCCAGGAGGTAGGACTGCCATTTTAGACTGAGGTCAAGAGCCAGTGGCTGGCTGTTTTGCTTTTCAGATCTTCAGGTTGAACTCCGATTTCTGATCATGAGTTTTTAATTAATCATCCTTCACTGTTATTGCTTGGACTGCTTGGATGTTATGCTGTATAAATGGAACACGCAGGACCCACATAAAAATGACTTCTGAAGTTGCCTGAAGATGGTGAGACAGTCCTTCAGGGTTCCTGCTTCCTGAAAGAGACTGCCAGAGATTTTGCAGGACACAGAAGAAAGCAACTGATGAACTTTGCCAGTACATGGCATAAGGGATCTAGAAATTTCACACTTCATGGAAAAGGCTGCCAGGAATTATGGGCCTGTTGGCTGAAGATGGATGCTGCAACAATACGGAAGAACTTTGGGTGACTGTCCAGACAACAAGATGTCTCTGTCAATTCTAGAGTTTTAGAAGTTGCTTTTAATGCCCTTCCTGCTTATTTAGGTAATACTATATCCTTCTGGAGTCCTTGATGGAGTTGAAGAACAACTAGTTATAGTTATAATTTCTCTTAGTTATGATAAAACATAGATTAGATATAAAACTTTAGACTCAGAAAGACAGGATAGATGATAGAGTATTTTTTTAATTTGCCAAATGTTAATGGACTAAATATTGTAATTATGATTCTTGGTCAATAACTGTTTTGTTGCATGTAATCTTGCTATGTTAAAGTTAAAACCTTCCTTTTTTTTAAACAAAAATGGGGAGGTGATGTGGGATTCCTTTCTACGTGCTGTGAATATATTTTTTTTTGCCATTGATTAATAAAAAAGCTGCTTTCAGCCAATGTCTTAACAGAATATAGCCAGGCTGGAATATATATGTGTGAGTACATATATATTTATATATATATATACACACACATACATACATATATATATATATATATAGAGAGAGAGAGAGAGAGAGAGAGAGAGAGAGCAAGAGAGTAGGTAGAGTCAGGGAAACGCCATGTAGCCATCACAGGAGACATACACCAGACAACAGACATAACCTTACCAGTAGGCCTAAATCACATGGCAATACACAGATTAATAGAAATGGGTTAATTTAAGATATAATAGCTAGCTATAAATATGCTTAAGCAATTGGCTGAACAGTATTACAATTAATACAGTTTTGTGTGATTATTTTGGGTCTGGGTGACCGGTAATGAACAAGCAACCTCTGCCTATACATAAAGATAATTGCAGCCACCTTCAAGGATGGATACTAAAAACACCAGTTATTTCTGCAATAGTTGGATTGCTGTACTATTATGTTTCCATGAAAGGGGCTCTATAGGTAAACAGAAAAAGACCTGGATAATTGAGGCCATATCAGAATAGTTTCCCCCCAGAGCATTTATGGCCTCCAATATCTAGCTTAATTTCTCACTGTCATGTCTCAGTGTTAATAGAAATGACAACAACAGCATAGCAGCATAATGTCCTAGTATTATCATTACTTAGCATATCACAGTTGCAGCTTTCAGAGCCTAGTAATCATAGATACAGCTATAAGAGGATTACAGATCATTTATTTCCAAATAAATTGCATGAATATATTCCATGATGTTCCTCTTCTGGTCATTTTACCCCTTTCATTTCTCTAAAATTTCTGGAGCATAATGGATAAGACATAATGGAGAAGAAAATTCTGGTTCTTTTTTTATTAAGATGTGGCTGGGAAAAATGTAGAGCTCAATAAAAATCAATAAAAAAAGATATGGCTGGGAAATACAAGAGTGAAGATTGCAGACTGAAGAACACTTTACAGATATACTCACAAACATAGTTACTATTAGGACATAGAGTGCTTCATTGAGCCTCTAGATAAGAGGAAGAGATGTTTTGAGTATACTTACATAAATTTTTCCTTTATCTGAAAGCAGGGGATTTACAGATGTCACTTTAGAGAACTGGTATTATGTTCTTTTCCCATGAACTTAGTAGTATGATTAAAAATTGATTCACAAATAGGTGGTTTTTACATTTTAATTATCCTTAAATTAGTGAGGTCACATACAAACTCACATCAATAAGGACAACATAATTTTTATTTGTATTATTTATGTGTTGACATGTGACTGTGGTGCACAGCAGAGCAGGCTGATAAAGAAGGTGCCTGAGGACCCAACTGTGACAGATGTGAGCCATTTGGTGCAGCACACAGTACCTATGCAAGGAGAGAATCTGGACTTCCTGGGGGTCTTTAAAGATAAGTAAAGTAGTAGGTTTTTATTTGAAGCAGGAACTTAGACGTCAAAAAGACCAGGTTAGTCCTCATTTCTCTTTATCAGTTGTATGCCTCAGAGAGATTCTGCCTTCAGAATTGTGTGCCTTAGTTGACTTACCTGTAACATGAAAATAATAGGGCTACCATTAGAAGATTCAATGAGATATTATTTGGAAAACACTTAATGTAACTGATGTGTGGTTTTAAGTTCAGAAAGTAATGTTTTTAAAGGTTACTGAAAGAAACCAGTAAATCAAAGATATTTGTCCTACTGTGAAAGAAAATAATTGTAAATCTTAAGTGAGGTGTGTATCCTGAAGGACAAGAGATTCCAAAGAAAGAGCAGTATGCCTGAATATAGATCAGGCATCAAACTGAGGCTAAGAGGGCTGAATGGAAGTCTCAGTGGTTAAAAGCAATTGTTTCATAATCATTAGGACCAGAGTTCAGATCCCAGGGCACATGCAAGAAGTCAGATATCCAGAAAACACATATAACTCCAGGTCTAAAAGATCTTAGATCCTTTTTTGGTCTCTGAGTACACTCACAAGTACATGTACCAGCACACACATACACTCACAAAGACACACATATGTACACATAAAAAATTAAAAGAATTAAAACATGGGACTAAGTACAGGCAGTGAACAAGTCCATCCTTAAGTAATGTAGGCCTCCTCCTGTGTGGCACTATACTCACTTGACAATATCAACTACAATCTGTGTACACGAGCTATCTTGCCCCAGTGTAACCTGAAGTAGAGTAAGTTCTGGGAAACAGGATGGAATTCTAGTTAAAGCTTTCACTTACGGGATAATGTGGCCTTCTGGAAACCTCAAGAGGAGTCAATGAATTAGATCTAATTACAAAATATTGATCATGAGTCAGAGAAATTAGTATGGGGTTGACTATTCAATGTAGCTGTGATGTCAGGGGTTTAAATTTAAAGTAAAATTATCTCCCCATTATCTAAATCTGTATATTCCATTATTAGTGACAGGCCATGATCCAAAAGTAGTAAGTAGAAAATTTCAGAAATGATCCCTAAGTTTTAAATTGTGCACCATTGTGAACGATGTGGCAAAATCCTATGCATCCCTTTAGGTCTTGCAGAGCATGAGTTGCTCCTCAGTCCTACATACATACTCTGTATATCACCTCATGACTTGGCATATGCATTCTATAACTCAACCCCTTGGTTGAAAGTCAGTCGGTGACCCAGCATATGCACATTACATGCATACATTGACTTTAGTCACTTTATAGATGTCCAAGGGAGCAAACTGACTGTCACTGTGACATGGGCCTTATGTTAAAGTAGTACTTGTTTTATTTGATTCTCTGGTACAAAAATAGTTTTAGTGATTCACATCTGCCTAAGAGAATCATAGAGTGCTTCTTGTCAAATGAGATCATGAAGAAAGTTCTTCTCAATGGCAGGTAACTATGCCAATTATGCTTAGCACTGTGAAAAGTGTGATCCATGAAATCATAAACATGAGGAAATTGTGCTAATTTTGCTGTTGCATTTTGAACTGACAACATTATAGCCACAGAGTGTGATGAAAGCTTAGTGATGGTTCTAAACGAGTAAACATGTATAGAAAAAAAGAGCATAGTGAGTAGTTTCATAGCATAACTGTGGTTTAGATATTCGGTGGAAGCATCTCAGTCATGGACAAGGGGTTTACTGTAGTCTAGAAGAGCTGTTGGCCTACTCTGTCTGCACTTTAGTCCTGAATTTCTTGCTTTCTCTAGTCTAATGTGGTGCTGATTACCAAGGTGAAGTTTCTATTGCTGTGTAACAAAGTTTTCTGAGTTTAGCTCCTTGCCATACCACCCATGTATCAACTGACGGTTCTGTAGATGGAAGTCTACATGACATCTTGGTGTTCTCTGTTCTCTGGACAGCTTAGAGCTAAGGTCCATGGAGGCTGGCTTCTAATCTGGAGGTTATAGAGAAACTTGAACTTTCCAGTCCACCCATTGTACTGACAGAACACTGGTTCTTTTTTGTATGTATGTTTGTTTGTTTGTTGAGACAGGGTTTCTCTGTTGCTTTGGAGCCTGTCCTGGAACTAGCTCTTGTAGACCAGGCTGGCCTCGAACTCACAGAGATCTGCCTGCCTCTGCCTCCTGAGTGCTGGGATTAAAGGTGTGTGCTAATACCGCCAGGCCAGAATACTGGTTCTTGTGGCTATGCATCTGAGGTCACTTTTGTCCCTCACTCTAAATCATGCTATCAGCCTTTTCTTTGAAGTCACTTACATTCCATGTCATATGTCTCCCTCACACAAGCAAAGCCAGCAACAACATATGGAATATCTTCATATGTGTAATATCCTTGTGCTAACTAGAGAAAATCTCCACTTTTAAAGGACCCAAATTGGATGTCACCTACTTCTAGATCATTCAGTTTTCAACATTTTAAACACATGTGTAAAATTCCTTCACTGCTCTGAGCTCTACAGAAAGGGGGTGGGAATCTTGGAGTTTCTTCTATATGTTGGTGTCACCTATAATCCAGGGGTGATATTGTCTATCACGGAGTAAGGGTGCAATGTTGTAGTATACACATTCCCACAACAGTTTGGGCACTACTAAAGAAATTGTTACCTGTTTTGGAAATATAGACCTGGATCCATGCAGCTGCACCTAGGGGACTTCATGATGGATCCAACAGCAAGGAACTACATCTGTTATGTGGGTCAGTGAGGAAGAGGCATTTGATCCTGGTGAGAGCCTACAGAGACAGGGCAGTGACAGGCAGAGAGAGGGAGTTCCCAAGGGAAAGAAACAGAGCAGGAAAAGAAAGGGAAGAGGAAGGGAAGAGAGAGGGAGTGAGGGGAAATACAAAGAATGCTCACGTTAGAATCTCCTGACAGATTTTTTTTTCCAAAATCACTTAGCTAAATTTAACCACAGATCAAATTGTATTGAAATATCAGGCCAGTATCTTTAAAAGCTCTGCAAGCATTTGGATACTTTGGGGGTATTTAAAAGTACAAGGCTGAATGCCTAGGAACACACAAAGTACTTATTAAACAGACACCTAATTTCTAAACACCTTCTAGGGTTGAGTAAAAAATGGTCCTTGGAAACAGATCTCTTTCTAACAAAAAATAAAAGTTGTTCCAACTCTGAGTAGAACAAATGAAGATGAATTTCAATCTTTCAGTTCCCTTCTTGGAATCTCAACCCCATAGTATGGGGCAGATCACCTCAGCAGGGCTCATCCGGGAAGCAGCTGGATCAGTAGAGACAGAGTGCAGAAGCAGCAGGATCAGGAGCAGTGTTCCAGAGAGCTTACCCCTGCCAGCCCAACCAGGCAGTTCTAACTGGCAAACACCACCCTAGGTGTGGGCTTAAGGCAGGGCAGAGTTGAATGAGGGAAGAGACACAGACTTAAACACATGGAAGCCCACAGTCATTTTAAAATCCAAATTCAGGGGTCCAACACTTATTCCTCTACCACATGGTGGGTGCACAGATATGAATACAGGCAAAAAACATATACATAAGATAAAAATATTTTTTTAAAAAAATGCCTGGCCAATTATTTGTTTTATATTATTGTACAAATATACAAAAAACTTCTGTACAACATATTATGATTTCTTAAAAATATAGTTATTTTAGAATTTCGTTATAGTTGTATACAAACTATTTACAATGGCTTAAAATTGAAAAAAGTATATATTTAATCATTAACATCACACTTCTTGCCAAACAATTGAAAATAAATGATTCTTCCATTTATAAACTCCTATGTCAATTTATAAAATGTTAAAAGTGTCACTTCAAAACAGTAATGCCAATATCTTTATTTGTAATTTTGTCTATTAAAAGTTTAACTCTGAAGCATGAGCTTTAATTAAAATATTGCCATTAAAATTCCATGAAATGCTTTTTATCTTGAAAGTACTTCCCAGAAAAGTTCATTTCCGGGCTCTTTTTATCGTTCTCCTTAATGTCAAGTCCTGAGACTGGCCAAGATATTGGTGGGAGAAGTTGCATGAGTGCAGGCCCTTGAACACTTTCAATTCTCTTCTTGGTAAAGTCAAAACTGAAGGATATTATTTAATGTCCTTTATCATCTTTGAATTGCTTCTTCTTTTTTCATTGCGCTAGCTTGAAATGCCTGCCTATCTAAGGGCTCAGTGCTCAAATGGATTATTAGTGATAAGAATAGTTGACTGATCAAGGAGCAAAACTAGATTGCAGGCTACTGAGACTTGTCAGTCCAATCATAAAAGCGTGTGAGGGAGGGGGACAGTGACAAAACTTCTAAATGTCAGAAAACAGAATCCACCATTCAGCTATTTAGACATCATATAATAGTAGATAGAAATTAGCAGCTCTGATTAAAGCATATAAGTTCTCTTTCTAAATTAATTTTTACCAAAAAACTTCTGTACAATATATTATGATCATATTCTTCCCTCTACTTTTCCCAGATCCCTCCACCTCACTCCCCACACTCAGCCTCATGTGCTCATGTGTTCTCTGTCTGTCTGTCTGTCTCTCTCTGTGTGTGTGTCTTTCTCCCTCCAAGAAACAATAAATTTAAAGAAAGACAATCAAAACTAACTTCAGCTTTAATAAAAGGAGATACCAAGTGTCAAAAGACGTATAACAATTTTAATAAAGTGTACACAGAAGCTCAGAAGATGGACATATTTACCTGTTGGGGATGAGTTCTATCCTGTGTTCTGTGTAACTTGGCTACCCATGCTCTTTCTGATCCAAATCTCACAAATGGGTTTATATTTCCGATACTGAAGAGCTGAGGATCAATAGGATTATGACAGTGTCCGGATGCCCAGAGACAGTCTACAAACAAAGCAGATGCAAACACATAACTAGGTGTCCTTGAATCTAAATTGGTCCTGATGTGAAATATATATTAAACACAGGAGGAGACTGGAGACATGGCTTAGTGGATAGGTGTGCAGACTCCTCTTGCTGAATATAGTTTCCAGCACTAGGTTGCTCACAACTATCTGCAATTTCAGCTCCAGAAGAGCCATAGCCTCTATACTCTGAGGGCCCATGCACACACACTCAATTTTAAACATAAAACTCAATCTACTTTAATCTAAATTATTTGGGAAAATGGAAACTCTGCTTTGATGTGTTAATTCATTCTTATTTATTTTATAGATCTTACTTAGTTGAATTAACTTAATCCTGTTTGGATTTTTAATCTTTTTTTTTTCCAGGAAGAAATTTTAATACTTTTAATGTGAACAGACCAAGGTCTGGTGTCATCTTGCTGCCCAACAAACACAGATGCCCTGAGATGTTTTTTAGCCACTAACGTAGGGTACAGAACATAAGAAGCCTACAATATTTCACTGTGTCCTGAGTCCAGCCACTTCTCTATGAACACTATCTCTAGCTTTAAAATATGACCCATGACTTTGTACAGAACAAATCAATGAACTGAAAGGTATGTGGTCTAGTAGAGGCGTTCCACCCTTTATTTTAATTTTGAAAATGCAAAATTGCCTGAATTCCCAGGCTGAATTGCTGAAGTCCCAGGCTGAGAAGGCCAGTGCTATTTTCAGCTCGTCTCTGAAGAATATCCCAGAGGACGGCAGTAGACACATCTGGGAAGCTATTTTCAGGCTTTTGACTTTCAGAAAGACTCTGGAAAGTTGGGAAGGAATCAGAAGTGTGACAGGAAGTGATTTATGAGTGAAATCAGGTCAGGAGCACAAGGATGGCTAATCCAAGGGCAGCAGGGATAGACATGAAAGATGCCCTCACCTGCTCCTCCCCGGAGGGGAATCACACATTGTAAGAACTAGTGCTGTTAGGTAAAATGTCCCTAGTCCCTAGAATTGAATGCATCCAGGACCATGAGATCTAGAAGCAAAAATTGTTAAGACAGAACTCTCGGTCCCTGTTGGTGCCACCTTCCCTTTGGAACTTTATTCCTAATGTCATGTAACAGATATGTCCATACTGTAAAACCTGTGTAAATGCAGATCACTTGAGAAGCGTTCTTAAAAAATTATGCAGGCACAGACACTTCTAAATGGCAGCATAATATGTATAGAGGACATCTCAGTTAATAGCTAAATATGAAAGCTATTTCAATTGAAAACTATTTGATTCATAGTTATGAAGTAAATTATTGTGGTATCTTTTACTAATGATTATTTTCTTTAAAGTATGGCAACTTTTGCACAATATACCATCATTTCTTTACTTTAAGGAGGATAAGAATCACTTTATGACATTTGTTAAAATGTAGGTTTTGACCTTATAGATCTGGGTGAGGATTGGTACTTGACTTTATTAATGAACTATCAAATAGCCCAAACTGCTAATGTGTGTACAAAGGAAACTGGAAGAAGAGAGTGATGATGCCCCAACTACACATCTTATTCTACCAAGTAAAACTGCCAGTACTAGAAATGACTTACATCTTGTCGAATCATTGGCCACAGAGTTTCTCTAGGTGCCTCCCCAAAAAATTACAGGATATAGCTAATGCTATTTGTTATCCTTCACAACTTAAGAATTAGGCCCTATTGTTGAAAATGCCACTTTCTTATGTCATCAAAATAAAAAATTGAGCTGATGACCAACTTTCTAGTTGAAAACTGACTCGCATTCGTTGTGCTGGAAGGTGCTATGTACATTACCAGAGGAGAAAAGTGATCATCAATGTCACGCAGCTAGGAACTATGTGCCTTACAATAGCTTCCTGCCTACAAGATGCACAGGTGCAATGATGGTACAAATGTTTTGGGAGTAACTGGCCACTTTTTAAAAAGTGGGATTGAGACCCACTTTATGAGGCAGAGCTCATACATGACACTGAAAAACTGGCCAAGAGCCTAAGACTAGATCGTTCTGGGGCCTAGAGGAAAACCTACTATTACTTTGCCAAAGGGACATAGCAATAAAATGCCCCTTAATGACATATTGCCATACCATAGGTCACTGCCTAATAAAACTCATCAGAGAAGCTTCTCGCAGTAGATGGGAATTAACAAAGAGACCCACAACTCGACAAATGAGATTCTTTGGAAAAACTCAGGCCTTAATGGGATATCTTTATCAAACTACTGTTGGCAAGGCTTGAGGATCCTTTCAGACAAGACGGTGGAAAGATTGCACTATCTGGAGGGAATTGGTGGATGATGTCAAGGAACCAGAGTCTTCCAGACAAAACAGGCCTGATGCACATGTGAACTCAGAGATTGTGACAGCACACATAAGAGCTGCATGAGATCAAGCTAGAAAAACAAATCACAGCACATAGAAAAAGAAGTACTGCACAAAATCACACCTTTAGCCAGCAAGCTAATTGCAATTGGTACCTGGTGGGAGAGGGGACATCAGTTTTCTCCAATGAAATGACACTGAGTGTATCAACCACATTCCAGAATAAGCCCCATGCTCAGGAGTAGGGGGCAACACAAATTGGACTCCATGGCTGTGTGTGTGTGTGTGTGTGTGTGTGTGTGCATGTGTGTGCGCTCGCGCATGCGCGCATGCATGCGTGCATATGCTTTCTGCTTTGTTTGGCATGTTTTTGCCATTTGAATTTTTTATTAGTTTTTTTTGCTTTTTATTCTGTTTTGTTGCTATTATTGTTTTGCTTGGTTGTTTTTGTTTTGGTGATAGAAAAAGAACATGAATTTGGGTAGGTATAGAGGTGGTGAAGACAGAAGGGAAATGGATATAATAAAAATATACTATATGAAAAAAATTAAGCCAATAAAAAACTAGACTTTAGGAAAAGCATTTACATGATCCAAATCTATCAATTCATGTACTTCTAATTTATGTCAAGAAGCAAAAATGTTAAATACAGGAAATAAACTAGGATCTCACAAAAGTGATTTCTTACATGCTGTTCAAAGTAACTTCTGCCTGATGATTCTGGATTATTTTCTTTTTCCTGCAAACTCACTGCCCTGTTTGCAGTCACTGAAAACATGTGGTTGCTTATAAGTGTCCCCCAGGAAGCATAGATTGCTCTGGACATGTTGAGGAAAGCCGGGAAACAAACATGAGTGAAGTTAACATCCTAAAGAATGTTTCTGATGTTGCATTCTTCCTCAACAGCGTATGGCACATATTATTCAGAAAACATTTTCTCATCTTGACTTAAAGTGAAGTGAATTAAGCAAATCACTTCCTTGGCAACAACTATATCACCTACCTAAGGCTTCTTTCCTACTTTTTGTATTTAACTGAAAACAACGGCTATTTAAAAATATAACACTTGATTCCTTGAAAATTTTTAATTTAAGTGTATGTGTTTCTTCTTCTCAAGTTACTAACTAAATGTATATTAATATACTTTTAAAGGCTTTCCTGTATACAAAGACACACTGGTATTGTGTGTGTGTGTGTGTGTGTGCATCTTTCTCTCAAACTTGGATTTATGAAGGTTTTAAAAGTAAATTAAACAATTGTGTGTGACATTCACAAATGTTTATCAGTAACTTACAATTGAAGGGATTTAAATCCTTTCCTACTGATCTCATGAACAACATTAGAAAGTCTTTAGAATCCAATAGAAATCAAGTAAGAGTATGAGGGATATTTCACAAGCACAAGGGATATGATAGATTGATAGGTATGAAGGAAATAACATACTCTTTGGAATGGAATCATTTCTCAAAGGCTACTTGAAAGAGTTCTACAAGGATGGCAGAAATTGTTGTGGACTTGAAGTGTATGTTCTTTCTAAAGTTTCTTGATTTTTCTTTTTTCAATAAAAGGTTTCAAATGCCTTCTCTTTCCTATAAAATAGCCCAGAGACTCAATCTTCCAATGATCTGAACATACCATGGCAAAAGACACCATCAATCACATGAAACGACTGAAACTTGGAGGGATCGTGTGCAAACTCAGATGTGAATTACAAAATGTGCAACTTCTAGGGCTTAGCATAAAATTCAAAGCAAATCGTTAATATCATATGGATTGCACACTAAAATAATATTTCAGATATGTTTGTCTTAATGAAATTCTTCTGATAAATTTTATTCACTTGCTTTTCCATGTCTTAAAAATAGCTATTTTAAAATGCACAGTGGGTTGGTATTCAGTGTCTATTGGGCAGTACTGTTGTGTTTTATATATCTGTTACTTGCTTTGTCTTGAAATGATACTGAACTTATCACTATATTTGTAACTATTTTATTAATACTATAGATTATTAGTTTGATCATCTCCACTTGACAAATGAGGATTTGAGTTTAATGAAGGCTTGAGGAAGTCACACATCCAGTCCAACCTAATCTAGTGTAGTTCTAACTGTCCAGGGTGACATAGTGAGGCCCTGTTGAACAACAACAACAATTAGTACATGGAAAATCCTTGGTGAATAAAACATTGCTTCAAATAAAAAGCAGGATTGATCCTATAGTCTACTTTGCAGCCTCATTATACCTCTCCTCTGCACTCCTACTCGTGGCCTTGACACTCATTCCACCTTGTATTATGATTTATTTTTGAACACATTAATAATGTGACAAGATGGTCTCCAAACCTCACAACAACTACTTTTTATCGGATCCAAGCCTATAAAGCACAAAGCACTGGTAGGGTATTAATAATACACAAAATGGAAAAGATGGAAAGAAAATATATTAATGTTTAGAGGGGCTTCCCTGTACACTGAGACAAACTAGTCTCTTTCTGTGTATTTGACTCTGTCTCTGTCTCTGACTTTCTCTCTTTGTGTGGGTGTGTATAAACAAAGTTTTGCTAGATAAATTATAAACCCATTCTAAACCATAGAGCAAGCCCATGTTACTAAGGAAGTTACTGGAAATAAAATCTTGCGTAAGCAACTAAAATTCTTGCATGTCTAACTCAAATCTATATTGTTGGGAAATGCTAACCTATTCATTAAATCCCCATTATTCATTATATGAATCACAGGGTGGACTCTTTAAAACATGCTGATATGCCAATACTTCTCCATTAGAGATTCTTAAACTGGAAGGAAAAACCAAACAGGCTGTAAGATCTTTGCATCCTTCCTCCCCTAACCTAAAACACAAGTCTTCCATAACCTTCCCCTCTCTTTCCATGCTAAGTTGCCTGAGAAAGTATGCAAACCCTTTATTTCCCTATTCACCTTGTTTTCTTCTTCTGTAATGAACTGACTTTGCCCTAGTTATCAATCTAATGGCCTCAATCTAATGGGCAGCTTATAGTGCATGCCTTCTCCACTCCTTGGCTACCTACTATTTACAATGTTGACCATTGTCTCTTTTAAATATGTTCGTTTTACTCCTTCCCCATGTTTGACAAGTTTCACTTCCAAGTACTGACTTTATAGGGAATAGTAAACCTCAAACCTCAGACTTGGTGCTACCTACCCTCCAACCTCTGCCTTCTGAGTTCTGAGGTCCACAGATTTGCCCCTTCGTTCCCAGCCTGACTCTGAACTTTCCTCTGCCTCTGTATTCTTAGATCTTCTCTGTATGTTTCAAAGGTGGTCTTTTGGTGAAAGATCCCTGCCATCTCTTTGACCATAGCATTAGCTTATCCCCAGTGTTCTCCATCCTCTTTCTCACATAAACCCCCATTCCTCAGGAGAGGAATTTTGGATCTTCCTCTGCATTCGCCATTGTTAGCCTGCGGGCTGCTGCTTTCCCTAAATTAAAGTCATTCTCTCAATAAGAGCATCAGACGGAGGAGTAATAGTTTTCATAGGTTCTTCTATGGAAATTGCCTTTTCTTTTCTACTCCAGTTCTACCTTGCCCATCACAAATTCACTAGAGTGTCTTGGTGTCCGGAGGGAGACCTAGCACATAACAATACATATTAATATGATTTAGGCTCCAACTCAAAACCAACTAAACAAGGAAGAAATAAAGTCTCTGCCATCATCACTGCTCAGTCATCCACTGGGTCATCCTCATGCCTGAAGCAGATGCCACTCATATGAGCAAATGGTTACCAGTGCAAAAGCAGGGAGGGTAGATAATCCCTGCTGGAGAGCAAGTTCCCACCCTTGCAATCTGTGCATGTCTTGTGGACAGTGAATAAGTCAGCAATAGCTGGGACAGTCTTTTTATTTGCAGGGAGCAGGAGGGAGAAGCGCCCATTTGGAGTACTTTACACAGAGGAAAGATTTATGAGTAGATTACATATAAAGACAATTAGATTTAATATACTACATGTTAGAATTCGTGGCATGACTGTAGGAACCAAAAAGGAAAAGGGGGGAAAAGGAAGATAAGTAAAAATTTTGACATTTTTCCATGTATGAATTTCTTACTGTTCCTGTGAATCTTTGAATGTCAGTTTCCAGACTTTGCACCAAGAAATGTGTTTTGTCTTACAAACAACATTTTTTTTGTGGTTCTGAATTTCTGAAATTAAGTATTTCTTGAACACCTTGAAATTCTGAGGCTCTCTCTCTCTGTCTCTCTCTGTCTTTCTCTCTGAATCTCTCGTTCTCCTTCCCTTCTTTCCTTTCTCCCTCTCTCCCTCCCTCCCTCCTCTCTGTTTGTATATTTCTCTAACTTTTTCCTCTCAACCTCAGATATATAAACTTCAGTAGCATCTTGAAGCTCTACTTTGAATAGCCTGCTCAAAACCATCAGTTTCTTCTGACTGATTCACATCCGTCAATTGTAAATGAGAGACATTTGTCAAAGCTGTCCTCCCCCCATTTTTGTGAACAGCCAAGATGTTTCCTGTCACTCTTCTTGTTGCTCAGTTTCAAGTCCATACTCCATTTCCTTTGGCCTATGCACTAATTTAAACCAGAGCCTTCTCTATGCATTTATCAGACACATTTATCCCAGATTAAACCTTCCACAGTTTCTCAAAATTTTGCTTGAACTCTCTTAACCACTGTTCTTTCCTACTCAAGCTCTCAGGGCTCAAGATGTTGAATACCTCCAGTTGCCTTGGGCAGGGATCTTTCCCTCTTTCCTCATAACCACTATTCTAGTTTCATCTTTAAGTAAGGTTTTTAAAATCAATTCTTATCAGTGCTGGTCAGTCTAAACACTAATTTCCTTTACAGAACAGCTTCTAGCTGAAAGCATTGTGTTTACCTGACATCACACACCATTGTCCTTGAGCTAGCTGGGGTTGGTACAATAGGTTCAGGTGAACAAGCCTATCTCTGTGGGGCTTCCTCTGTATTATGTGTGTCTAACTAAGATCTGGCTCATGCCTGAGATCCCAATATCTGACATCTGATAGTCACCTGGAGCCATCTGGCTCAAGCTTGCCAGGTTTATAATATCTGAACGGTCTCTGCCAGTGGCCATCCCCAGTGGTGGACAGGTCCCAGCAGAGGATGTAAGGTGTTGGCAAGGGAGGGGGTGAGCCAGGCCATGGTGTTCAGGAGAATCCTTCAGCCTGACTGACTGGCAAGCAGAGTGCTTCCTTATTTATACAGAAGTTAGTAAGCAGAGATACATTCATGTTGTTCCAAAACATAGAGCATATCATTTTTGGTTTTTGGGCCTTTTTTTTCCTTTTTTTTCTTATCTTTTAGTCATCATTAATAAACTATGACAGAACAGAGATATCACCTCCAGTCATTTTCCCTCAAGTTTTGACATCATTGGTAAACAGTTATCTTTCATGAGTATTTTGACTCAACAACCCCATGGACCAATTTTTAAGGACATAGAGGTATTGACAAGCTGTTCTCAGGATAATTGATTTTGTTACTATAAGCACATTAGACCAAAACAATCTTCAACTCCTCCCGGGTATACTGCCGTGTCCCAAGAAGTGTTTTATTAACTCTTCATAGTCAGAGTGCCCAAGAAATAGCCTCAGGCCAAAGCTGCAATTTCTGGCATAATATGATGTTTATATTTTATGTCTTTATAGGATACTTTTTTTATCATTTCTCTACAACATTCTTTGCCCAGTACAAAGGCAATTTTCACTAATCTAACTTTGTTGCTGTATATGCCACATAATTGCCTGAGTGTGTAGTTTTATCCTTAATATCAGCTTTCACAAAAATTATTACATTGTCCCAGTTCTAGCTTTCAGTGAGGGCCCTTAACAGCAAGGAATTCAAACATTAAACATGTCTAAGATATAGGAAAGAGTTGTGTAGCAACATCCAGCAAGGGGAGTGAAGGGTCAGTACCAGTCATCTGAACACCGTGGTCTTTGTCAAGCAACAACTCCAGATACTTTGTATCACCAGGTCTCATTACACATGAACTCAGGAAAGCATCAATTATTAGGAATAAGCAATAGTGTCATCTAGATCAGAGTAGACAAGCATTTCCTACTATGAAAATAAAGGGACTCTCATGAGGGACCCACTAATAGGCCACTAAAGAAACTACTCAGAGACATTTTCAACAGAAACTGCTATTGAGAATGCAGATTTGGCAGTACTGGTCCATTGACTTGAGGTATCTGATGAATATAATCTCCATATACCTACAATTGCAGAGTGATCTAGAGTTTACTAAGTCTTGTATTATGGATATTTTATCCACATCTACACATTCATTTATATGCCTTTTATTGTCTACAGATCCTTTGTCACATAAAAACTGTTCTCAACTCCAGTGGTTTCCTAACCAAAGAACTTTTACGGCTTGGTAATAAATCAACGCTTTTCAGCTCGTATAAGCTCTGCCTTCTCTGCATTCCTTAGTAGTGACTTAGCGCTGTATTAACCTGTATTCCAAAATCACAATTCACAAGACACCCCTCACCCACAAATAAAATCCTTTGATATTTGCAGTTGCAGTTTGGAATAATTAATTCTGTGAAGCTATAGATAGTAAGTATCCTAGACTTGTTAGCCTCATAGCCTTTACAGCAACTACGCAATTTTTCCTTTTATATTGAAGATGTTGCTGTTCACATTCCAGGCCAGTATAAGCAGGGGCTGAAAGAAACACAGAATTTCAGGCCCTACTTTCAACATAATAGATGAGAATCTGTTTAGTAAAGACCCGAAGTGATTCATGGACACATGGAACTTGGTGATGAGCTATAAAAATGTGCTCTCCTCATGTCCACAATGACCTTGTTAGACTCTGGTTTTGTGTCTAGCAATGGTTTTGGAAGCACCATTCAATTTCTATGTGCTATGACCTCCTGTTTTATGTGGCTGTTTTGCTGTGCTGTGCTGCCCAATAGTCTGGTCAAACATTAGTCCAGATTGTGCTGTAAAGGGTTTTTATAAATGTGATTAACGTTTACAGCTCCTTGAGCATAAGTAAGGAGATCACCCTTGAAACTGTGGGTGGGCCTCATCCAAGTAGCTGAAAGCCTGAAGTTTATTGGAGAAGGTTTTCTGCCCCAAAACAATAAAATAGAAAGCCCTTGAGTTTATAATCAGGTCATTTACCCCATACAGAACAGACCCAAGGTCGCAACATTGGCTTCTACTCATACTTTAGTTTGCCTGACTGCTCTATGAAATTTTGACTTGCTAGTCTCTAATTGTATAAGTCAATTCATGAAAATCTCTTTTCTCTACACATTGTATATATATACATATATACATATATACATATATACATATATACATATACACACACACAGGGAGAGAGAGAGAGAGAGAGAGAGAGAAAACAGACAAACACACACCCTGCATTCAATAATTCATTAATTCAGCTAATGAGTATTCTAAGGGTTTCCATTATGAGATATAATGTTGATAGAGAAGAGTACACAGAAAAAATAAAGTCTCAAAGAACTTCCTTGTTGGTAAAAGAGATAGCCTACAAATCTAAACCATGATGTATAGGTATCAAAGGGCCATTATGGGTCCAGGAAGCAAATGCATGCACAGCCCAGAGAGAAACATTAGCTGGAGATATCTCTAAGTATTTTCTGGAGAAAGTGCTTTGAACACTGACTACTGCAGTCCCTGTCAAATGATTCGGCAGAAACAGATAATTTTAAGCAGTCATTGGCTATCTAAAAGCTACTCTCTACCATTCTCTGGGCGCCTTCAATGACACCTGATTACAGCAGTTTTCCAGCCTGGGAAGAGAGAATACCAAAAACAAGCATGCACTGAAGAACTTACAGACTTCCACCACCTTCCTTCTCAAGTACTTTGACATAGAATAATTCAATTCCTTCATATTTTTCCATTGAAGACTCCAACACTACTGCAACATAAGAAAACTCTGGTCATGTCCCTGTTCTTCTTTTACCTAACATGATCCTGTTTCGGTCAGAACTCAACAAGAGATGTTTCATCTTTTTCCGTGTGTGTGTGTGTGTGTGTGTGTGTGTGTGTGTGTTAATAAGTCACATGCTAATCTCCCTCCCTATATTATATGATAAAACTATAATATTTAAGGAGAAGAAATTGAACTGAGATGTTCTGTTGAACTGAACAGAATGTTTAGATATTTGAGCACATGAATGTTGCAGTTTAGCTTGTATTATTTCGAGGCTTGTAATAAAACTGACTCCTAGCTGGCCTGTAGTAGCAGCTCAAGTTTAGCGATGAGAATCTTGAGACACCAAAAGTAAAGCAGTTTTCGTCCATGAGCCAGAACAAGGAGGAAGGCCAGGAGGAAATATGAACTGCTGGTAACTGGAGTAAGATGGTTCTTAAGTCAGTGGGTAACTCTATGAAGAAGTAGATCGAAGTCAAAAGCTGTAATTAACTCTCTAAGCTGGGCTTTGTTGTTCTTTTCATTACGGGATAATGAAGACATTCTCTGTGACTCTGAGAAGTAAACACAAGGAGGATGATTAGAAATGGAAACCTCTCTGAGTAGTACGCTTGTGAGGAAGCCTTGCAAATGACCCTGATTCCATGATACGTGCACTGTGGGGGTGGTGTTATTGCATCAGACGTAAATGTTCTGTGCAAATTATGAGCAATTAATACACATATCAATAAACTTCTAAGCAAAGAGACTCTGAGTCACCAGGAAAATATCTAAATTAAAAAAAAAAATTTGAGGGCTCCTCACCATTCACTTCTACAGTGGTAAGAAGTTAGCACAAGATGACCTAAGTGATGGAGTTTGAAGTCTGAACGAAGGATAATGGCCCACGTGGGCAAACTTACGCAGATGTAACAAGTGGAGTTATAGAAACTCTGCCTTGAGCTGCTACCTCTCCATGGACAGCCCCTGTTCTGTTTATAATTCCTCTGTAGTGATAGGAAGGAGCTGAATTGGTTGTCTTCATCGTCCTGAAATGTACACATTCTGCCAGGTTCCCACGGATTCCTGAGAAATAGAAACTGTGTAGCCATCATCTTCAGGGTCACCTTCAGATGAGAATATAAAAGAAACTTGGTTTCCTAATTCATTTATATTTATTAGGATAGTGATCACTTCTTCTGGGAGGTACTGCTTCCTAACTGGGAAGAAGGCTTAGCAAGCTCTCCCACGGTATAATAGAATGTGTCAAGAATTCAAAGTCTAAAAATATCACAGGCTTCTTCCCTGATTTTCTTGTTGTTTGTTGACTATTTGTACTTAACAGCCTCAGATGGGACTTGAAGATCTTTCTAAACCTCAGTATCTTCATCTATAATATATGTGAAATAGTAAATTATGTATATTTCAGACTCACTTTGTATGGACTAAGCAAATAAGATAGCATCAAGTGACTCTATTTAAAAGAACACTTGAGAAAAATAGGTTTCAAAATCATAGGCTCCTTCCCCACTGTGCCTCCTTAGTGCTTGAAGATAAAGGACTAGACCTTCAAAGGCACATTTTAGAGAACAGAAAGGACAGCCTTAGCCTCTCACTCTGAAACTCCATTAGGTATACACTTGCACATTCTGCTTAGACAGCGTGTCGAGACATTTACATACTCTACAACCAAGAGTGTATGGACCTAAGCCAGCAACATAACTAAAGACTGAGTGAGAGTAAGTAGATGCATGGAAGCTTTTTACAAGTCTACAAGTTTACGTTCCCTTTTCTGTCCAGCTGTGGGGGTGAGGAGCTAGAACAGAATGTAGAGACTCTTGCCATGCTGGCAGCGTATCAATATTACAGATGTTGAAGGAACGCTTGATGAGTTACAGTGAAACATAGGAACAGTAGAAGGTACAGTCACAGCTCAGTGGTAGAGCACACACTGTACTTCCATTTTGTGTATTTACAGACAACCACAGCAAGGAACAGGAAGAAGAATTTATCTTCCAAATCCATACCCTCTATAACATTTTTTTCCTATATATAAAAAAATCAGACTTAAGATAGGCGTGGCTGTGTGCACCTGTAATACCATTGCTGTGTAAGAAAGAGATAGGTGGATGCTGGCTGCCAGCCAGTCTAGCTCCAGGTTTAGTGAGTGACTTATAGTGGAGGGGGTGATACAGCAGAATATCCATCATTCTCCTCCAGCCTCTGTGCACATGCAAGTGTGCTCACAACCCCCACATATACACACATAAACACTCACATATCTATTCTTTCTCTTCATCAGTTCTGGGCCTGAAGACTTGTAGCTGAGAAAAAGGAATGACACTCAGAACCATAAGCAAACTTTCCTTGTAATAAGCTTCCCACCCATGGACTTTTGTTCTTAACTTCACATGATAACTGTTTTATTTTGTTCCCTATTGCTGTGAGAAAACACTGTGGCCAAAAGCAGCATGCGGAGAAAAGAGTTTGACTTATAATCCTGATTACAGTCCATAACTGAGGGAAGTCAAGGCAGGAACTCAAAATAGGAGCCGGGGGGTCAGAAGCCATGGAGGAAGGATGCTTACTATCTTAATCCCCATGGCTTGCTCAGCCTGTTTTTTTTTTTCTCTTTTATAAACATAGGACCACCTACCCAGGTATGGCACCATCCACAGTCAGCTAGGTCCTCTCAAGTCACTCATTTGTCACAAAAATGTCCCACAGACTTGACTTACTACAGGCCAATCCGATAGAGGTATTCTCTCAGTTTTCATTCCTTCATCCCTAATAACCATACCTTGTGTCAAGTGAACAAAAAACTAACCAGAAGAGCAATGGAAATCTCCACATACAGCAGTATTATTTGCATACAACATAGATTCATTAATGATAACATATATCTGAGTTAATGAAGCATTTTTAAAAAGAAAAAATCAAGGTATTCTGTTGATTTCATTGGGTGTTCTAAAATCTCGAGAGGTAGAACACATACAGCACTAGTTTCTGCTCTCTTTGGGCAGGCATTTTTGCAGACTCTAACTATAATGATTATCAACCAAATGCTTTCATTTTTCAATTCAAATAAAGCATGACTCTGGGTTTCCTGGCATGATTCAACATGAGTTTGGGCTTTCAAAGCCTTAGGAATCCTTAATGTTAATACTATAAAATTAAGGAGATTATTTTTGCAAGCACTTCTCCACATTTAGGTGTGAGTGTCAAACAGTACTACAAGGATGACTTCCTGGTATGGTATGTTTAACCTATGCATACTTTCTCACATTACCTCAGCTTTTTATAGATGTTTTGATGTCCAAATAAGTGGATGCTGTCATTGGTTAAGTAGTATCCCGCTCTGATACTAAACAAGTATAACAATGTGGTTCTGAAAATTGAAGAAACTTGTATGCTCAGGTTTCTGCAGTCACACAAAAGCTCCTAAGTCTGGTGAACTCATTATGAGTGTTAGAAGGTTGGCAGACAAACAGGGTCTTTTGGAGGAAATGAAAATGAACTTTAAGGCTTTTAACTTTCCTGAAAAAAAGACTTTGAAAGAAAGAACTATCATAGATATCCTATTCCTTATTTGTCTCAAGCAAGATGTATTAAAGTAGAAGAAAAAAAGACCCAAGGATAGTAACAGGTGTGGGTGAATGTGTTCCAATGAGTGTAAACATGGAAAGTCAAGTGTTTAGGATATCCAGATGAAACTGATTAAGAATGACCTATTAACTGCCAGTTGTAAAAGGTGTTGAACATTTTTTTTTTACTTTTTAAAACTTTTCTTCTTTTATTGTTAAAAGAAAAATTTACATTTACTCCCCTTGTTCCTGGCCCTCCTGCTTCCCCACTACCCCACCGCCCTCCCCCTGCTTCCTTAAGATGGGGCAGGATACCCTACCCTGTGGGAAGCCCAAGGCCCTCCCCCCCTCCATCTTGGTCTAAGAAGATGTGCTAGAGACCAGGGTCTGTCTCCCCTCCAATGCATGCTCTTTCACTAAGTATGATTCCACAAGTCTGAGAACATGAAGAGTCTGTGCCAAGAATGTGTAGATTTGCTTGGGGTGTTAAAACCAGTGTGTGCTATAATGGTGGTCTACCACTGAGTTGTACCTCTCTGTATTCTAAAGACAATGTCACTAAAATAGTCTTAAACTTACTTTCTGACCTCAGATTTCTAAGCAGTTGGGATTACAGGTCTGTGCTATCAAGACTATCTGCAATTCAACTTTTTGATATTTACATATATTTTCAACTTACTGCACTTTATAAAAAAATTGGACTTCATTGAGAGAAGTTAAAAACATTGGCATATTTTTATGAGCACTAACAGTGCAACTGTCCACACAGAAAAATGTTAACATGGGAGAATTCTATGGTTTGTTGATAATGGAAAAATGGGAAAACCTATCATGCTTAACACTTCCTTTGAGGGGCGAAGTAAAGAGACTGCCTGTACTCACATCCTTTAGTGAATTCAGAAACGAACTCTGAGAACATCTTAGGATTTTCTACTAGTAGCTATCTGAGAAGTGAAAAAATGAAGGCAAAATATGGAGAAGACATTGGTCTTCCAAAGAAGGAGCTTTCAAACTATTGATTGGGGGTTATGGTTGGGCTTCATAAACAGTGACCTTCTCAGCATAAGCTTCATGACTTTGATGTCAGTGTCCCCAACTCTTGCCAACAGCACCAAAGAGATCTCAGTCAAATAGAACATTGGACATTACAGGATTGAAGAATGGATTTAGACAAGCAGAGAGCCTTTGGAATACGCCTTGAGCATCAGCCCACTAAGTCTATCTTTACTAATTTTCTCTTTCAGTAGAACAGTAGTTCTCAACTGGAGGATAATATCCCCAGAAGACATCTTTAACTGTCAAAAAAAAAAAGAGAGAGAAGAGGAAGTATCTAATTAACATCTATGATTTAAACCAAGAAAATGGTACAATCACATGAGCACCTCCTACAAACAAAGCAAACAATACAAGAGCTATTTTGAGAATATGTCAAAATGTGAGGTTAAGAAATTTTACACTATGGCAAAATACCTCTGACAGCACCAAGAAGGAGAGGCATTTGGGAAATCTATTAATAATTAATGAGATTCCCATGGAGATGGATGAATAACTTATTGCCACCCTGGTCTAATAGACAATGTAAGACTTAATGTTGGGCAGGCATGAAGTTGATCTAAAAACAAAGGTAATAGCTAAATCACCCAGATTCCTGCATGCTTTGTAGTGCTTTTCCCAGTGTTGGCACCTCTCAGCATTGCCCATTCCATCTATAGTCACAGTGAGTTTGGTTTACATGAGATCCCTATTGAGGAGCTAAGCAGAGACAAAATCACTACTCCCACTGCAGAAAGGCTACATTTCAGCTCTTCTCTGCCAGCAGTTAGGGGAAGAAGAATGCTATGCTGACTCTCTAATCACCATGCATCCAAGAAGATACAGAAAAGGGGAGAGGGATTCAGGGCACTGAGGAAGCCCAACATGACAATCACTGATGGGAATGAGTCCAGCATGCTAAGACTCAGAAGATGTTGTTCTGAAAAATAGAGAGCCATTGGCAAAGGCAGAAACACAACAACAGAATCGTTTCTGGTGCCAAGGACTGCATAATCAAAAAGGATGACACCAAGTAACAAAAATAGGCAATCAACATAGTGGAGAAGAGAGCCAACATCTTCCTCAAAAGAGCACTGATGCTCCTAGTCTCCTGCCAGCTTCCCAGTGCAAGCAGCAGAATCTGTCAAAGATTTAGACAGCAAAGGCTTGAGGCATTCTAGGATTGAGCATACAACATTTCATAGGATATATATTATTTATCCAGTGATTGTGAGAAATATGCTTCTTACGTTTAAAAAAAGTTTTCAAAGGAAAGAAGCAACATCACAGTCCCCTCTGCCTTGTGGAACCCTGCTACAAAACTTGGCTTCATGCAGTTATTCCTGACTTCCTTATTGAGCTTTCTGTGTTGAGCTAATCCCATTATCTTTTATTTTTATTGATTTTTATTGATCTAATCCCATTCTCAATAAAATATGATGATGGCCTTCATGGACAACACCATTTTTCTTTGACTCATTGTCATTGAGTCATCATTTTATAATCCCTTTTTTTTTAAAACATGTTCTTTCTTGTGTTGGCTCCAGTTATTTCCTCCTGATTCAAATTGTGAAACCATGCTTGGTGCTGAATAAGGATGTGGATTCATGAGCTCAGACAAATCCTAATGAATTTAAGGGAGAAGATTGAACCCCCTCAGTATTTGATCCATGGCCTCAGTCTTAATGTGACTTTTTGAGGAAGATATAAATAAATTTCCATCCACTACAGAAAGGTGCCAACTAATCCAACCAATGACAGATCAAAAACCAAAAACCAAAAAAGAAAAAAAAACCCACTCTAATCTATCACAGTAAACTAATATATTTATTGAGGTTTCTTACAGGAACAATGGTAACTCAAAGATAGTATGTTGCTGAAAAGCCCACCCAAACATGGGTGTCAGCTCACTATAGTCGCACACCTCTCCCCCAGGCTCTACATGTAGGCTGCTCCACCAAAGACAAACTTCTATTTCCCAGTACCTGCTCACTGCTTTTGTAACCTTGAGTATCATGAACTGTCTGAGCTTCCTGAGATTTATGAGCCTCCCACCTCCATTCAGGCATGAAGCTTTTAATTCAGAGGGAATAGCTACACAAAATATTTTGTTAGTCAGCTTTCTGCTACTGCAACAAATACCTGAGATAATCAGTAAGAGAAATACAACTGAGAGTCTATTCCATGATATTGACCCCTTGCTTTTGGTCTGTGGTAAGGAAGCACATGATGACAAGAATACATGGTAGAGCAAGATTCACTACAGAGCCAGAATATAGACTAAGGAAGCAAAAAGAACTGTGTTCTATGCAATCTTTAAGGTGTTGTCTTTGATAACTTAAGGATCTCATACTATAGGCTCCACTTTTAAAGTTTCCATCACTTCATTGGCTAAGACTAAGCCTTTAATCACAGACTTTTAGGAGACACTTCCTTATACCACAAAAGAGTCGTAAATTAAAGCAGCTCTAGTAATATTCACCAGTTGTCTTTGACCACTGATTTATGTCTTGATTAAAACAACAAAAATCACGGTCTACTAGAAGTAATAGAAAAAGAACACATCCCAAATCATTCTCTTTTTTGAAAGATTGATTGAGAAAGCAATTTCTTGCAAAGATCAAAATTTAGGAATAGTTACTATAAATAATTAGTACATTTTTGTTTGCTTTTTTTTTGGGTGTGAAACTAAAATTTGGAAGGACTTCAGTGTTTATGACCCTAACTAATTCAGACGGTTTCCCCATGTCTTCTCCTGACTACTCCTATGTGATCTGTTGTGAGATTGCAAGATGCTATACTTTATCCTGAAGATTAAAGACTGAGGTCCAGAAAGGTGACTATAAAATGCTTGAACCCAGAAAGCCAACAAAACAGATTCTTTTGGCCTTTACATGATACAAAAGAAAATAAATTGACCCTTGGTATTCGTTTTTTATCCAAGAGTGGATCTGATTTATCCAGGACAATGTTGATCTCTTTTGGTCTATTTTCTCCAACAAACATTGTTCTCTGTTTATTAAACAGCATGGTAAATACAATATAAGAAAGGAATGAAAATGTTATTTTCTTAATCAATCTTTTATAGGAGGCACACAAGGGAGGAAATTGTTTTTTGGTTCTCTTTACTCAGAAGAGTACACAAAGCTACAGTTAGGTGTTGTCCACATGTTTCTCTTAAAATTTTTCTTGTAAGGAACATAGTTTTCAATGCCTTGATGTGTTTAATGAATAGTGCATAGACTTATGTCTACCCACTCTATCTTATACACACACACATATTCTTCTGAGTCAGGAGTATGGATGGGTCACAAAGGAAAGGCCAGGAACGTGCTACATCAAAGCTGTACATTCTGCTGACCTTGTAGGTTAATTACATTGGAGGTCAAAGATGTTGTAAGACCGAGCACAATGTTTTTCTTAAAGGCCAGTTAATTTTAAACAGACTGAGTATACAGTGTGTAATCAGAATGAGTACATATTTATAAATGATCTCATAGCACATTATTAGCTTGGTTACTAGCTGGGTGAAAGGCAATTGCAAAGGCAAGCTACAAGCAACATTTTTTAAAAAAAGTCTTTCCCACAGATTTTTTTCTACCCTAATATTACAAACTTTGTGCATCAACCAGAAAGAAATTAGAACAGCACATATTTCCTTATTCACCATGTATCAAACACTACTAGATGTTCGTATGCTTTACTTTCCCTAACCCTAATAACAGTACTGGAAGGGACATGCAATGTTCTTAGCACTGACTTTTGCTGGATTATGCAAAACACACATATTAATAAATATAGATAGTTTCTACTTCTTCTATTGAATATTCTATCATATTTAAATTGCCATAAGAAATGTAAAAGTAAGAGGAATTCTCCCATAGCAATACAGTTTTTTTTTTCTTCAAGTAAAAGAAAAACCTGGAACAATTTTCAGAGTTCCATCTCTCCGGACTTCATGCAAGATTCATCCTTTGAGCCACATTGTTAACCACATCACTGCTATCTATTCCTTGAAACATATCCAACAATACAGTTTGGAATGAGATCTAAGATACATATTTCTCAAAACAACTGACATTAAGCAGAAGAAAAACATCTAAATAATTCCAGAACATCTTACTAAGCAACCCTTCCCTGTGGAAGTCACAGTTCATAAATATCTTGATTCTATCAACATACAGTTATATGATATTAGACTTTATGCTGCAGATGGCGTGTTTCCTGTGGCAGCATGGTGAGCAAGATAAAAATGTAACAAACACCTCCAAAAGATCAACAACAAAAAACATCACTTCTAAACTTCAGGAATTACACTAGAATTATTTTGTGAAGTCATGAGCCATGTTGTACATTATAAAATGGCTTTCATTTTTGTGGGTGCAAAGACTACAGTTTTGTTTTAAAAATACAAACCATGGGGACAAAAGCATCAACAGGAACACTTAATACATGGGGGGGGGGAGTGGACTTGAGAGGAATACGAATCCCAGATGAACAGCAGAGAAGAATTCTTTTCTGATTTATGTCAAAGACTAATACTTGTGAAGTTGACTGCACTAGGTTCATTTGAAAACTGGACGAGGAGGATCTGCCTAAAGCAGGAAAGACGAGTTACACAGCAGTAAACAGATAGCTTCCCACACATTTCTTTACCTCAGCTGAGAGGCTGGATGAGTCTCTGCACTCTCTGAAAGCTGGAAAAAAATTCTAACCCGGGAAACATTGGCCGCCGTTCAAAGGTGGAGAAGTCTTAGCCAGTGACTACTTAAGTAGAGTCCATGAGAACCCTGTGACCTGCCAGTTCCACTTCTAGGAATCCTCAGCATAGCAGCAGCAGAATAGACTAATCACAGCCTATTTTTCAGTAAAAACTCAGAAAATTGGGTGGAAAAGTCTAACCAAAGGTTACTCGTAAGATTTTAATCATCAAGAAGTTATTTTTCCCCCTGTGGCAGTGGTTAGGGTTGATCTTTTTCTCAAGCTTCACTCAGTGTGACAGTCAATAGACTTGCTGCTGCATTCTGCTCAAGATGCAGCCAACACCATGTCTACCTGCATGCCACCGTGCTCTCCATCATGATGATGAACTCTGAGCTAATTATGAACATGGACTGAACCTCTGAAACTGTAAGCGAGCCACCCCAATTAGATGTTTTCTTCATAAGAGTTGCTGTGATCAAGGTGTCTTTTCACAGCAAAATTACTCTAACAAAGACAAAGTAATACTTAGCAACAAATTTCCTGCCTGCAACAAAACTAATGTTCATGGTTTCAAGCATACATATTATTTTTGTTAAATAAGATTCAAATGGACAAAACCTGTATTTTGTGAAGGATTGCCCATACAGGCTCTGGATGAATGCCTGAGGATTTGTGAAAACAGAGACTTCTGTAGATCTTTTCAGGCTATGCCAACAGGGAACTTGGTCCTGAGAAATGGCCTAATTAAAACACCATAGTAGAAGAAGAATGTGTATGGCCCTCAAGACACTGTGTATGTGTAATGATGCAGATTGTAGCTGCATCTACAGAAAGTGAGCGCATCTTCTAGAACTAACACTTAACAGTAAAAGTAACAGTTGAACCTTGTGGTAAGAGAAGAATGGTGAAGTGAAAAAGAGGAAGCAAAAGTGATTTTCCTTCAAAATAGGTGGAATTTCATGGGTGACAGGCTTCCCTAGCTTCTAAAAAGTTATTTCCTCAGGCTAAAGCCCTCTTTCTGATTTTATACTCATGCAAAAATGTTGCCAGTATACAACTTTTCAGATGTCATTTTCCAAAGCAGGCAATTGTGATCAATATCAGGTACACGATAGGTCTAGTGTATTTAATTGTCATAACACCAGCGATACCTCAAAACAATCTCAATTTAGCAAATGTACAAATTTCAAGGTCACTTTTTCTGCTTCAACATTCCTGGCTCACTTACAAGATTAAACAAACAAACAAACAAACGGGTACAGGAGTTAACTAACTGGAACAGATTCTGTTTCTGTGACAAAATATCTGACATGGCAGCTTAAGAGAGAAATGAATAGTGTGTGCCTACAGTTTCAGAGCAGTTCCATTGGTTCTGGGTCTGTGGTGAGCTCATCGTCAGGGCAGAAGGACATGGTGAGCAGACACAGTGCAGAAAGAGTTAACAGGAAAGGGCGAGGCCCAGAAAAGCCTTTCTACCTGAGCTTGGTTATTGAGAACTCTGCCACAAAACTCTCACACATTAGATGTGTGCTCTGTAATGTTTTTTCATCTTTTTGTTGAGTAGGTGATCAAAATAAAAGTCCTCCTCCAGCAGGAGTGCACTTGATAGTGCCCAGAAATGCTCTAGTGTACACATTAAGAAAGCTGGAGTATTTTTCCTCAGAGCCACAATCTTAAAACTTCATGCAACATTATAAAAACAAGTTAATAATCTGAAAGAAAAAATTTCAAACCTAATTCTAAGCAATGACATTTGATTAACTAGAAGAAAGACTTATGGTTTTTGTGTTATGACCATAGAAAATATTGCAAAATTGTTTTCCTACATAAGGGAGAGGACAGTATTTGTAGAGATGCAAGCCCACGAGAAAATTTTTAGGTACTTAAGTAACTGAAACATTGCTTTGTTTTTAATGTATTTTGTTATATTTTATAATTACTCACGTCTCAGTGATTATATTTTATTGTGCTCTATTTTCTAACTAATTATAATCCTCATGAAATCTTAATTTTTTTCCTATCACGATTAATTATTATTATTCTCTATTTATGTGAATGCCTGTGTGAGTGGAAGCCATGTGTGTGCAGGTAAAGATACTGACAGGAAGAGGGTGATGGATATCCTGGAGCTGGAGTTACAGGTCGCTGTGAGCTACCGAACATGCTTGCTGGGAATAAAAGTCAAGTCCTTTGGGAGAAATGTGAGCTCCCCTAACTCTTAAATTACTTTTCTTAAATAAAGTTCTTTAAACTGTCTGAGTGTCATAACAAGAAAATATATTCCTACTATGAGTCTTTGGAATTTTTCAAAAATTATTGATTGATTGTACTGACAATACAGCCCAAGGGCCTTTTGCATGCTACTTAAGTACTTGACATGTCCTAAACATAGTTTATGTTTTCTTTTTCTTTTCTTT
>JAQHUG010000574.1:391951-403307 GCA_028555095.1 Dicrostonyx torquatus | reverse complement strand
TAAATAAAATAAGACTGCTTCCTAGTGCAAATAGTAGAATACAAGTTGCATGTGCAACAGCAAGACAACAAATTATTTTACCTTTCTTAATAACTATACATAGTCTCACTTTATGTAAAGAATGCTTAACATACATTATCAATCTTCAGATACAGCCAACAATTTTTAGCTTTGCTTTACAAATGGAGATCATCTCTCATTGCTTCTAGGATCAGACCTATTTTATTAAGAATTTTAACTCCATAATATTTAAAACTTTTTAAAATTTATTTTTATTTTGCATGTATGGGTGATAACTTTCATGTATGTATGTGCACCACATGGATGCAGTGCCTGCAGAGGCCAGAAAGTGTCAGATTCTTATAGCTAGAGTGACTGGCAATTGTGAGCTACTAGGTGACTCCTGGGAACTGATTCCAGGTCCATGGCAAGAGAAGTAAGTGCTCTTAAATGTTGAGCCATTTCTTAAATCTTAATTTAATAAGTTAAATTATTCCATATTTAACTGGAGCTATGTTTATACCCTGTTCTAGGCTATACAGCCTGAATCCAGCCAGGCTGGATTATTAATAATAATAACTGGATTTGTAGTGACAACTGATACAACCTAGACCAGTCATGCCCTTCTGAGGATGTTTATTAAAAGAATTTAGAAAGACTATTTTTTCTTGTTGATGAAGAGTAGTCTGGAGAAGTTGGTTGTTATATATCCCACCACTCAAGGAAGGCTTAACAAGAGTTAAGTCCCTAAAAGGATATCTGAGTCCCTGCATTCAGGTCTCCCTACAGACAATATCCTATTAAGTAGATCCATGTCTCATTTCTGTCTAAATTAGTATGAATGAGATTCTGTTGTCTTATCAAATAAAAGTCCTGCCTACTTAATTGAATTGTTGAGATGGCTTGGAAAACAAATCTGAAGTGTAACATTGAGTTCTGAATCCTACCTTATTTGTTATATGTTTGTCACCAAGGCTGTCATTTTTGAAACTGTATGAATAAATGTGGAAATTTTATGTATTGAAAATCTCTCTCTCTTTCTCTCATTCATTCTCTCTCCCCTTCCTCTCTCTCTCTCTCTCTCTCTCTCTCTCTCTCTCTCCCTCTCTCTCTCTCTTTCACACACACACACACACACACACACACACACACACACACACACACACACACAGAGTCCATGATACTAAGTGCTAAGAGATAGAATTAAGACATCACTCTTATTTCTTCCTGCTTGGTTTATCTATTCCATGTCTATTAATAACAGAATCTCTTCCTGAAACACTGAGGAACTCATGAGCTTTTTAGAACATTTATCTAGATTATGGCCTTTGTCAGAACAGTTGTTAGCATAACAAGGAAACAGTATAGTTTGAAATTATGAACTATGTCTCATGCAACTATAGAAGGTAAAATAAGAAATAACTCTAGTAATACTTGAGGCCTCTCCAGGTCCCCCTCCAGTGCTACAGTTCTGACTTCAAAGTTTAGGAGATTCCTTATGTGAACCCTAGACTATGCCTCATGCCTTACAGGTGTCTAGTCCAGATGTTCTGTTTGAGGTAGCCCACCACCTCCAGCCTCTAAAATGAGCATGACTCAGAGCCAGTTAAAAAGGTCTTAATATAAGGAAATTCAAGGATTTGATTATCCTAAACTGTTTCATAGTTGACCCTCATAGCCATTTTTTCCTACCTTAGCCATGAAAACATTCTTTGTCTGCTGTTACCTGATAAGAAATGAACTGGTATTGAATGCAACTTTATCTGCTCACTGGATAAAAAGAGATAAGGCAATAATAACATCATCTGAAACCCAGTTTCTAAACATATTGCCTAATTTAGTCTTTAAGCCAATGAAAAAATTCATTTGAATTTATATATATATCATTTTAATGTTTCTATTAGTTTGATTTTTTGCTTAGTGTATTTTAAATTTTGTTGCTTGGAATCATGAAAAATCCAAATATTAATGAAAATTTCTTACTAAGTGTTTTAAAGACTGTACTACAATCACGCAGTCAGTATACAACTTTCTAGTGAATTTTAGATAATATAATGTTTGAGATACTCTCTATATCTATAAATTTTTTATTACAAGTATTTAAAAGTATTTATTGATTATTGAACTCTACAAAACAAAACTGTTGGAGCAGATATGAAATTTTGAAATCTTGTTTTTTCATATATGAAAACAATAGAAATCACTGGAAAGATAATCTTAATTGGCTCATTAGCTTTTAATTCCTACAATGTGTCAAGCACATTAGGTGACTAGTTTTGAGTTGTGCCCACTTCAGAGGTTTTGTGCTGTGGATCACCAGGAATCATCTGAACTAAAACTCTCTGAACACTTGTAAAGGATATTTCAAAGCAACGTGGAGGTGGACAAGACCCAGAGTGCATGAAGAGGTGTCAGGCCTTCTTATAGAAGATCAAATTTGTGACAAGTGGATCTAATCTGTGTACTCAGAGAGCAAAAATTACAATACAAACAATAACCTCTACCCAACCAGGTATTGCTGTAGAGTAATAGGTTCATCAGAACTCTGACATAGAAGACAGTTCACATTAATCTTCATAATCAGATGTTTACATAAAGGAAATGTATCCTCAATTTTTAGTTACATAAAAAGCAGTTTTTAACAACTTTTAAGAAAATTAATTTTACATGATATTTTTGAAATTATTAGCAAGTAAACTTTCTAATATACCTGTAACGTATATTATGTTTCAATTTTGGATACTCACTTGCAAACATGCTAAACTTGGATGTGTCCAGAATCAAACCTGCATAGCAACAAGAGGGATCCAGAAGTCACTGTAATCACCAAGTTGTGGTCTCTGAAGACAGTGCTAGCTACCATCTGTGCCAGATACCTCGATGCCCTGTGTCCTGCCTCCAAAACGCCATGAACTACCTAGGGACTTGCACTAGGCTCTTCAAGTAGCAGAAGTAGGGAGACAGAATCTCTATCTGATTGCTTAGATTCACAGGTTGTGTATCTGACCTTCCACACCTAATTACATCCATAACCCTGAACATAAGGGTCCTTAATCATGTAATTTTATCATCTTCTTCTATGCAGGAAGGCCCATCAGACAGGCTCTGGATAAGACACTGAGAGCACAACCACACACTTGGTGACAGTTACTGACACTACCTGGAATCCTCCCAACATCTGCTTAGATTTGTAGCTTAGAATTGTTTTTTCTATTTAGAAAATATGCGAATGTTTATTTAGGGATATTGATGCTGTTAAAAGCCACAAGCCGGGCGGTGGTGGCACACGCCTTTAATCCCAGCACTCGGGAGGCAGAGGCAGGAGGATCTCTGTGAGTTTGAGACCAGCCTGGTCTACAAGAGCTAGTTCCAGGACAGGCTCCAAAGCTACAGAGAAACCCTGTCTCAAAAAACCAAAAAAAAAAAAGCGACAACAATTGTTTTTTCCCTATTTATCTTTAAACATTTAAAACAGGTCTATGTGGTACCTATCTATCTATTGTGTAATTCATATACTAGACACTATAGTCACTGAAAGTCTTTAAATAACAAATATGAAAGCTATTTGTTATTACTTTTTACTTTACCCAGTTGACAGTTACTTTTCCTGTTGCTGTGATAAAATACTGCAAAAAGGCAATGTAAGGAATTACTAAGGGTATTAAATTATTAAATTAAGGTTTATTTTGCCTCACTGCTCAAGGGTACAGTCATGGTAATGGGAAGTCACAGAGGCAGGAGCCTGAGACAGCAGGTAATATGGCATCTGTGCTCAAGAAGCAGAGTGACCCTATGTTCATCTGTAGACCAGGCTGGCGCGAACTCACAGAGATCCACCTGCCGTTCAAGTGCTAGAATGAAAGGCATATGCCACCACTATCCGGCTTCATCATCTTCTTTTATGCAGTCCAAGGTCCATGAAAAGGTGTTTCCCACATTAAGAGAGACCATCCTACCTCAACTTATCAAATCAAGAGAATCTCTCCCATGTTTTCTCAGAGGCTAAGCTAACCTAGACAAGCCCTTGCAGGCATACACAAAGGTTCTTCTCCTACACGACTGGAGATCTTGACAAGGAGACAATCAGTTAGAGTAAATAAAATTCCAGAAAATAAAAGAATAAAAATAAACATCATATGCAACTTACCAGCATGACTCTCTGCACAAATTTTTTTGCATTTTTAATTTTTATGATTATCTTTTAACAAAGAAAAGTAAAAGCACTAGCCCAGATAGTGGCATTGTAAGCAGCAAGAGTGTTATTTTACAGTATAGTAGCCGCAAATACAGTGGCATGAGGTTTTGTCTTTGCCTTTCAAGGAGCATACAATAGCTTGAGTGCTACAAAAACTTTTGACTATAGTAATTCAAAATGCATTTTGTTCAGCAAACCAAGCAAGAGATTACTTAGGAAACTTCCTCTTTGGGGTAAGTATGAGTCTCTAGCAGAGAGCTCATGTGTCCCAGCCATTCAGGTACCACCATTTGATCTTTCCATAGACCTTCTTTCTCAGAATTTTTTCATGTTCTGCTCTTGCTGCAGAGCGCTGCCCTTCTCAATACCCACAGGCTCACCTTCTTACCTTGTCCACATCTTCTCAGGAAAGTCAAGATGCTGACCCACTGTATAGTCTCCACTCCCATGACTTAGACAATTTGCCTTTTTCAGCTAAAAGACATGAGCACAGCATGTACCATAAACCTACAGCAAATGTTGTAGAACCAAGCATCTAGTTTTTGTGACTTAATTTGAATTTCTCAAAGCAGCATTTCTCAAAAATTCTTTAAGCATCATATATAATCTAGTATGTAAAAAACTTGATGATTGAGAAACACTGTTTTCTTTTTAGGAGGCACTTCTGCATAAAATTTTTGAGAATTATTAAGAAACAAAATGAAACTATTCTCAAAGTTTTTACTCTTATTCTAATCAAGTCCAAGGATGCAGCTCCCTCCCAAATATGCTCCATAATTTAACAATTGTATTTCTGCATCATTACCAATAGACTTTTCTCGCTCTTAAAGTAGAGGATACTATTGTCTTTTTCAAAATATAATTACTATACTTAAAAACTTTAGCAGTTGAAAACTTAATGATATCTATGTCAAACCATAGCAGAAAATATTTCAAACTTCATGGTATTCTGTATTGGATCTGTTTCAATTAGGATTTAAATGATTTAAAAGTTGCTAACACTATTTTGAGAGACACAGACAATATACCGCCTTTTAGAATTTGTTTCATGAATATTAGACAATGGTCATTTCACCTTGGGAGAAGGGATAAGGTACATATCCTAAGGATAAGAAGATACCACATTATTCCATGGTCATGTACAACAGTATTTATGGTGGATCTGAAGGATGTCACATACATTCCATACCTGTCTACAGAACTCATGGTTTTATTCAAGGGCTTTTGAGGTCTGCTACAAGTGCAGATCTCAAAGTATAATGATTTCTATGAATCTGATGAACTAGTGTCAATGACAAAGCAGATACTCAAGATCATAAGGACCAGGAAGAAGCTTATCACAAGAAAGGATCCTATCTGGCCTGATGACATGAATTTAGTGTCAGGGCCTGGGGTATTAGAAAGAACTGAACCAAGAATATTACTGTATACAATACAACTCAATATACCATGAATACAAGGAATCTGAATTTGAAACACAAGAACTGCATCCTAAAAACAATCACACTTGGAAATTTCCACTTGTTTTGGCATAAAATATCATAGCTCAAGCCAGTAAAAGAGATTCTTATGTATCCCGAGTAAATACTGCAATATGGAAGCATGCAGGTGAGTAGAATGTTGTCTTGTTACTTGACCTTAAGACATTAGAATTGAATCCTTAGCCCTAAGTAAACAAATTAAATAAAGACTGGCAGCGTTTTACTTGAGACCATTGAAATACAATTTCAGAAGATGTACATTGACCTTCATTTTTCCCCGGGACACTTCAGAAGTCAAAATACCATTAGATGTCTGTTTATATAGGTTTAAAATCCTTCCTAGGTGCCAACTAAACGGTGGAGTTTGTCAGTGGTATGCTTTCTTTCGTTCTTTCTTTCTTTCTTTTTTCTTTCTCTCACTCTCTCTCTTCCTTTCTTTTTTGCTAAAAATTATCTTCTTTCATGTGTCCAAGTTCAGCTTCTCTTTTGTTTGTCATTTGATAAACATTATGAACACTTATAATTCCAATGAGATGCTTGAAAGAGGCTCCTCCAGGAACCTCATACCCTGCACCTATTCCCACCCAGTCAATGTTTTTTCAACCTACATTAGCCCATCAGTCTCTCTCACAAAGACCTCCTTAAGGTACTAAAAGAAGAAAATTAATCAGCATAAAGTTGATTCCTGAATGCCGCTGCTTCAACAACAACAAAATCCACCTAATTTCCATGGGATTACCAGAACTTCCTTTTTGAATGGTTTGGAAGAACTTGAATTTGTTTGACCCTTGCTTGTCTTGTGATCCTGTGTGTTCTCATTTTCCCCATCCAATTTGAAAATAATAATGTCAGACAAGAAAGAAGCATGCCTATTCAGATGTATTCCAATCTAAAGAAATGTGAGTTGTTGATATACTCAAGAGCAACTGACTGTTTGCTAGGCAGTTGAATGGTATTGCCTATATTTAGGCTAAAAGAGAGAAAATGTTTCTAGAACTTTTTATTTGAAAGTTATTTTTTGTAGGTGGTTTTAAAGTATATTTTTAAAAACTCCATTAGTTCTTACTAAGGCTAGTTTTCCTGGTTTCCATAGCAATATTCAAAAGGAGTGCAGTTGCAATCAAAGAAGAATTATTACATTAATAGGTGGTTTAGTATTTCTGTTGAGTATGAAGGTTGTCCAATATTTTTAAATCATGAAGCTATTATTTAAGTCTTCCTTTTTTAGTGGAATCATTGAACATTAGATATCTTTTGCATGAAATGACTAATAAAGCTCACTTATCTTCAAATTTAAAACAATTTCAAAGGTATCAAAAGTTATTCTGTTCATATCTTGCTTCTATAGAGATCATATTAATAACACTTTTGGCAATTGCAGAGGAAGGACATTTTTATGCTCAATGTCATGAAAGAATGGGATGAGATATGTAAGTATCTCCAAGAGATGTAATTTTGCCTTCAAAACTTCAATGTCATTTTATGCTAGTTGTGCACACAAACTAAAATTTCTGTTCTAAAGTTAACTTCTCTTTTAATAACAACCAAATTCAGCATATCTGTGCTCAATGAAACAGAGAGCAAAAACATAATTAAAGTGACTAGAATATCTCCTTGGGGAAGTGCTGACTGAGTTTCCTATCCTAAGTTCTTTGTACTACATGGGACTGACTAACTTAGAAGGCAAGTGAGTGACTGCTGGCTCTGATAAATTTCTATGCAACCAGTTAGGAGCAAATAGAATCCACAAGATGTCTTTTGGCATTTATTTAGCAAAAAAAAAATGCAAAAACAAAAACAAAACAAAAAAACTATTTTTCTCATTACTTTTTCTATAGTTCTTATGAATTATAGGAACAATGTGCCTTAAGGAAAAGTGTTGGAAAAAACAAAAGTGAATTAATAAATAATCAAATAAATAACTACACAATATCTAAACTAGCTGACTGTGAGAAGAATTAACGTTAGCAGATAGCAAAACGTTCTCTCTTAACTTTGGAATTTGAACCTCTAAACACAAGAGGTACAATTAAACTATTCCTTTCTGAAAGTTGAATTAAGAAAGTTGAAAGATGAGTGTATCGCTTGATACATTTATCCATTTTTTTCTATTTATTTTCATCAGAAATACATAAAATTTTATAATAAGGCTATCAGATTTTTTACTGTGATACATTACATTTTCCTATTTTTCTGTGTTAATACAGCTAAGGTTAACTACTCTGAGAGCATTCTGTGGCTCTATATAGGACTTGCATGCTGGCCAGTTAGTAAACAGATGCATGATATGAGCTCACTGATTGGATGCAAGAGCTACCAATGTTACATGCTCATGGCATAGCTATTGTTTGAGTACTGAAAATCTTTTGATGTTCTAGGTTGGGTGCTAATTTGTGGAGCAAACTCATGGAGGATCAGATTGGAGGAAAACACTAGGGTGAGGCTATTGGAGTTGAATACTGAAAAGGAAAAAAAGTAGAAAAGAAAGAAGGGGAAATTTTTTTTTAAAAACCCACCAGTCTTTAAACAAATAGATTTTCCTGTATGTAAGATGACATTGCATAACAATTAACAGAGAACAGCCCTGGGGAAGCTTTGGGTTGAAAGCACAATTTGGGGTGACACCACATTGGGAATCACTGAAATTCTGATTAACAACAAATAGAAAGGTTTCAGATTTTCAAACACCCTGGACATTCTATTGTATAAGTTTGTGTCTTATGATAGAGTTCACTCTTTAGTAGAAATCAGTATATTTTTTTTCTTTAAAGAACCAGATAGTAAATAAATTCTTTATGGTTTGCAGGCCAGTTTGTATTATAAATTCTGAACTCTGAAATTGTAGAATGAATGCGGTTCTAAATCATGCATAATGTAATGAGCATGGGTGTGTTATAATAAAGCTTTATTTATAACATTTGGTGAACATCAGAGATTCCTCCTATCCTATAGGCTGTCTCTTCACTCTGGTAGTCTTTGCGTTCTTAATTTTATGCAATCTCTACTGCCAGGTTTGGTTTTATTCCCTGAGTTGTTGAATGCCTTTTCACATTTCCTTGTGTATATGTCTGTCTAAGGGGTTTTCCCACAGCAGTTACAATGTGAGGGCTTACATTAAAGTCATAATCTGGTTTTATATTTGTGTAGAATGAGAAGTATCTATTCTACATGTGGGAATATTTCCAGTACTGCTTGTTAAAAAGGCTCTTTTCTTCACCATGCTTTTAGCATCTTGTGTACTTTCCTTAATAGGTATGAATTGCATAAGGAACTTTAAAAATGCACAAAGCAAAACCTTACACTTAATTGAGAAATAACAAATGTATAACTATAGTTTAAAATCTTTCATCTTAATCTCTCTAAACTAAAGTGAAATATGGTTAAAAATGAATAAGGATATATATTCAGCAATTCAATTTATACATACTATTCAATGGCACATGGAACAATCATTAATAAAAAGCAATCCATAGTCAAATCTCAGTAACTTTAAAAGAATGAAAATCACACAAAGAACTTTCTCTCACTAATTCAGAATTAAGTTAGAATTTAATAAATCAAAGATCTTTTGGAAAATATTCAACCTTGGAAAAGACAAATAATTAATGAAACAAAAAGTTACAAAGGAAATACTCTAAATGAAAGGATAATGAAAACACAACAGAAGTTTATTGAGTTATATATAAAGCAGTGTCAGTGTCATTTAAAACGTTAAATGCATGTATTAGAAAGTAAAAGAAGAAAGAACAAAATATTCCTATGTTCCTATCTTGAGAATCCTAAGCAAGATCAGTTTAATCCTAAATGAAATAACATAGACAAAAGCAAAACCAGACCATTCAAAATATGTTAACAAAGGCTTAAATAATGGTATTTTAAAATGTCAGTACAATAAACAAATGTGATACAATCTTAACTTTAATTTTAAAAACATTCAGTATTTTAATTGATAAATCAACAGCTTACAGTCACAAGTTTTTACATGAGTATAGTGCAATTTTTTGACAATAAAAAGTACCAAATTACAAGTGACTTTTACAAAAAAAATTAAATCTTTTTAATACATCTATTTATTTGTGTGAGCTTCTGTGTAGGTGTGGATATACATGTAGCACAGTGTTTGTGTAGAGGTCAGAGGACAATTTTCAGATATCAGTTCTTTTTGTCCACCATGTGGGGCCAGGACATCTAACTCAGGTCTTCAGGGTTGGCAGCAAGTGCCTTGATCTATTGAGACATTCGGCTGTCCCCAAACACCCACATTTTTAACAATTTGACCTCATTCAAAATTATCACTATAGTATTACTATCACTAAAATTAGTTATTATATATTTCTTGAATGAAAAACAGAATGACATCATAGGGTTAAACTTAAGAATTGTGCATGACCATATACAGCACCACGAAACTGTGTCAAATCACTTGCATACTTGGCTGAAGCATGGGGACAGTAAGAATCACTGAGCTCCTTCACCTAATGGCATCCCTATGTTTGAACCTGAAACTGCTCATTTGTTTCCTGACTGCTCACACCTGAACAATCACACAGAAATTGTATTGATTACAATAATGTGGTGTAGGAGGTCCTTCTGTATTTTTGTTGCTTTCATTGGTTGAATAAAGAAACTGCCTTGGCCTTTTGATAGGGCCAAACACTTAGGAGGGCAGAGTAGACAGAACAAAATGCTGGGAGGAAGAAAGCAGAGTCAGAGAGAGCCTCCATGGAGTCATCAGACATGCTGAATCTTTCCTGGTAAGCCACGACCTTGTGGTGACATACAGATTATTAGAAATGGGTTGAATCAAGATGTGAGAGTTACCCAATAAGATGCTAGAACTAATGGGCCAGGCAGTAATTTAATTAATACAATTTTGGTGTAGATATTTTGGGGATTAAGCTAGCTGGGCGGCAGGACACAGCCCGCTCCTCCTACTACAATAGTGACTGGTCAAAAGCTTGGGTATCTTATTAACTAACTCTTACAACTTAAATTAACCCATTTCTATTAATCTGTGTATTGTCATGAGGCTGTGGCTTACCAGTAAGGATCTGGCTGGTGTCTGGAATCTTTCTCCTTTGGCAGCTACATGGCGTCTCCTTCATTTCACCTACTTTTTCTCTATATCTCTATTCAGGTTTCCCACCTGACTTTATTCTGCCCTACAATAGGCACAAAGCAGATTCTTTATTAACCAATAATAATAAAACATATTTGCAACATACAGAGGGGAATCCCACATCACCTCCCCTTTTCTGTCTAAATGAAAAGGAAGATTTCAACTTTAACATAGTACAATTGCATAGAACAAAACATGTATCAAGCAAGAATTGCAGTTACAATATTTATATCTACTTTACCTTTTACCATAACTAAGGAAACTATATCTATTCTTCAACTCCTTCAAACACCCCACAAGGATAAAATATTACCTAAATAAACAGTAAATACATTGTAAACAACTTCCAAAATTCTAGAATTGACAGAGACATTTTGCTGCCTGGACAGTTATGCAAAGTTGTTCTGTAACATTGGAGCATCCATCTTCAGCCTACAGGCCCATAGTATCTGGCAGACTTTTCCATGAAGCAGGAAATTTCAAAGACAATTCTGTCTCTATTGGTAGTTTGTCAGTCACTTTCTTCTGTATCCTGAAGAATTTCTGTCAGACTCATTCATG
>JAQHUG010000574.1:363902-389236 GCA_028555095.1 Dicrostonyx torquatus | reverse complement strand
AACAAAAGAATGGATAGGAAAATGTGGTACATTTACACAATGGAGTTTTGCATAGATCTTAATAAACCTTGAGACAGAAAATTTACAAATGATGTCTAACTTCTTCCATGTAACATGAATTGAATAGAATTTTATTTCTCAGGTATATATAACTTTTGCTTAATCCCTATTTATCCTACACATACTTCTAGTTTCTTCCTTTCAGTAAATAGCATAATTATTTTTCTACTTTATGCAGTAATACAGAAGCTAAATTAGTTTTGTACTTGGGTAAAAATTTTATGAAGCATGTAATTAGAAAAAAAAGTGTCAAGTCTCCCCATTCTACAGCTACTCTTTAGAGTATTTGTGTCTACTGCTCATTCAGTATGAACATGCTGAGAACTTGCTGTGTGCCTGCATGGCTCTGGGTGTTTGGGGTGCATCATTCACAGAACAGAATCTTCTTCTCAAAGAGTAAGATTATTAATTCCAAATCAGAGTTTCAGTCATCTAATTACCCTGTTCAAAGACTCTCACTACTACACCCTCACTTTCTTTGAAAATAAAAATAAACCTAATTTTTTTTAGATTATTAATTCCAAATCAGAGTTTCAGTCATCTAATTACCCTGTTCAAAGACTCTCACTACTACACCCTCACTTTCTTTGAAAATAAAAATAAACCTAATTTTTTTTGTTTTTTTTTTTTTTTTTTTTTTTTTCGAGACAGGGTTTCTCTGTGGCTTTGGAGCCTGAACTGGAACTAGCTCTTGTAGACCAGGCTGGTCTTGAACTCACAAAGATCTGCCTGCCTCTGCCTCCCGAGTGCTGGGATTAAAGGCGTGCGCCACCACCGCCTGGCTAAACCTAATTTTTCACTAAGACTGTCTTCTATCTGGCTCAAACTAGCTGCTTCTGTGGTCTCCCGAGTGTTCTACTTCCCTCCAGATGGTTTTACACTCTAGTCAAATGGAGTAATAATTTCTCTAAGGTTCCTACCTAGACAGAAGTCCTGCCTTCCCTCTTCATCTTTCCTTTCTATCTGCCTTGGACTTTCCTTTCCTGTGGTCTTTTCCTGTTTCCTCTTGATCCATTCTTCTCCTGGGCAAACAGTTATGCAATGCCAGGTGCTGAGGAGATACAGTTTTCTTCTCTCCGTTTGTTGAAATGTAAACAAGTAAGCCTTGTGTTTTGAGCACAAAATGTATCTAAAACTCTCAAGTATAAAACCTACCGATGTCACTCAACTGCCCCTCAGTCTAGTTATCATCATTGTTAAGTTACTTTACCAAGAGAGCATGTAGTTGCGTCCTTTCAATTTGCCAGCACTCAGCCCAATTCTAGATATAGAGTTGAAGCTCATATCTGTTATAGAATGAATGAATGAATGAGATGAGATGAGTTAATAAATGAATTAGAATTAAATAAATCACAAAGTTCCCTTAGCAAAATAGTACCATACAATAACAGAATCTTTGGGTTATGATCCTAGCCCGGAAGCACTGGATTTAGAATGATAAAGATAACTGAGCTGAGCTGCAAATATTTTCAGAATATCACTCATCACTAGATCGTCCCTAAGCCTGGTAATGGAGAAGAAAACACTTTCTTCTTTAAGATGTCTTTAAGCAATCAAGCAATAAATCATTCTTTTTTTCTTTCTTTAAGAGTCTCACACTGCACACTACCCTGGCCTTAAAACTGTGGTGATTCCCCCAAGCTCTGTGATTACAAGTATGAGCTACCATATCTTGTAGTAAGATTCATTTGCTAATCCAAGTTCAAGGTGGGGGGCAGTGTTCCTGTTAGCTGTACATTTTACTTTTTAATCATGCAACGAAAATCATATTCATTTCCATTTTTACTTATTTACTGGGAACCTCGACTAGTATTCAGGTCTCAGCTCCAGCTGAGGTATATTTATAAATGAAGATGCCAGTATTGTTCTTAATTGGATTCAGTGAAACAAAGTGGGATAACTGAAGACAGCGGCACCGCGTGGGATCAATTATGAGGGAGGCGTTCAGTGAATACATGACCACTCCCATCCTAGAGGTACAACAGTAACTTACCATGCTCCAATGCTAGGCTGAAAACTGCAGTCAGTCAGGACTCTGAGAATGTAAGTGTTTGTTATGTAAAACTGCCTGCATGGAACAATATGAGTATTTACTTTATAGGATTATAAAAATAACCTAAAATCACAACAGGGTACATTTTCAGTATGTAGTAAACATTAATCCTTCAATAAATATTCTTTCTTGTAAAGAACAAATATAGAACCTTGTCCTTATTAATAGTAATACCATTCGCATAGATAGGATACGTGTTATGTGTCTATTGCTGCACAGATTATTTCTGCCTTCATGCAAATTCAAGTTATGAATACAAGTTATGAATTCTTTAAAGTGAATTGGCCAGAAAGACATCTCAGTGGGCAAAGACTTACTGCCAAGCCTGATGACCAGTCCTGTAACTCACATGGTGGAAGGAGAGAGAACCTACTACCACTAACTGTCTCTGACCTTTACACATACTCTGTGGCATGTACACACACACACATACACAAATAAATGTAACAAATTTTAAGTGGAACTATTTATAATACCATATTATAAGTTTTGTAGGTTTAAATTTAATAACATCTGACACTGAGAATATTCTACATTATTCATATTCAATAATTATTAGTCCTTAAAATGAAAGAGTGCATACCCTCAAGGTGCTCATAATCTAGAGAGAGAACAAAGAATTAAGCAGTGGGGTGGGGTAATGGGCATCACTACAAAGTGAATGGGAATGTGAGATACTTCTCTGTTTCTTTAGGGAAATCATCAATTAATTGTAAGGATAGCCAAATATGCTTATTCCGGTGTACTACATTCACATGATTAGCTGAGTGGAATAACAAATTGACAAAGAAGTGGAACCCCACTAGAGAAAATAGGCATCTTCTTACTGGAGTGTCTCTGTTTTGATTATGAATGACTCTAAGGCACTCATTTACTCCAGGTCTCCTAAATTTTTTCTCAATTGTGAAAATAACAGTGAATTTGGATCTTACATTATTAAGCGAGAAAATATGCTTAATTAGGAATGAAAATCCCAGCACTCCCGCCCTGATACTATGCTAATGTCACAGCTTGCTTCATACTTCTGCCGGCACCTGGTGCTTCTCTGTGCATTTTGTATTCTGGAGTTCACTGTCACATCTCAGCCGAGTCTAAGCGGGTTGCATGCACCCAAGAGTTCTATGAAGTGGCCGCCCACTCAAACCCATCTGCCTACCTTGTTCTTTTTGTTCTTTCCATCATTTCTTATGATAATACTGAGAAATTGCAGATGAGTGCCTACTTTGCATGAGCATTGTTGGGAAAATTGGGTTATAAATCAGTAGGTTTAAACCTCAGAGACAGAAGTTATCAAGTTTCTGTCAGTATCTTGTACTGTAGCTGATAACTGTTGCTGGATAAAGTTAAAAAACAACAACAACAACAACAACACTAATCTTACTTGTGCAAGCATACTGAAAATAGAGCACTGAGTCCTAAAAATACACACACAAACACACCAAACAAACAAACAAAAACACAAAAAATTCTTGATTTTTCTATTCTTTATCTTTTTCTATGAATGTCTTGCTTTTTGCAATTCAGATTTGTTTTGCAGTACATTTTCCTTAGCCTTTCTTTATCTTTAAAGAGGAATATAACAGTTTAAAGTTACCATTCATGTAAATGGCAACACACATTTGCTCCCATGAGATAGCAATTCAGTTTAAAGATTTTCTGTGCGGAAATATTCAGAATTAAAGGAAGTGCATGTTGGGAATAAAGGTGGAGACCTCAGGAAAGAGCAGACTTCATTTGTGAAGAACCTAAAGTTTATCAATTTTGGGCCACTCATGAAACCAGGTTTTGAGAACACAGTTGGTCTCTCATAACAATGAACAAAAAAGCAGTTGCATAGTGATGATATCACTTTGTTGGGGGGTAATTCCACGCTGTTGATTTCAAGGTCAAGGCACATATGGTAAGGCATCCGCTAGTCGTAGTTGCAGTCCAACATTGTCCAAGTACAAACGGAGGAGAATTTTGATCTTTTTACTGAACTAAACTTAGTTATATGATAGAATAATAGAATATTCCAGGTGACTGGAAAATAAATAATGTGCTTGCCTCTGAGTTTTATAACTGAATATTCTGGAAGGATATTTTCCACAGGAAACTCAGTTCTCACCAAAGTAACAGAAGATGAGAAATACAGTAACAGGCAATATCATGCTTAAAAACAATGTACTTGGAAAAACTATGATCATAAAACATAGTGGAAAAATCTGGAGCTTCGGGGTAAAGTGAATATTATTTTATCAAGCAGAGCTGATTCTTCAAAACACTTTAAACAGAGCCAAACTCTCCTATAGATAAAACATTGTTGAATATGTGTATTACTTAATGACTTGTATATGTTGTGAAATGTATCATAAGGCAATTTTATTGCTGTGTAAATATCATTGAATATATTCACACAAACTCAAGCAATACAGGTACATTACTATGTGGGTTTGATATGATACAAAACTTGAGGTACATAAAATAGCTGCCAGTGTTATAATCTACCTGAGCAAAAGACCCAAGTTTTAGACCTTCCTGAGAACAGGTTTTAACTCCAAAAAGGCTTCTTAAAACAGCTATCAGTGGAACACTTGTCCCCATGCTTAACCTAAAATGTTCAGTCTGTTCTAGATTGAAGCCGGAGCCTCGCTGCTAGCCTGAGCTTATGCCAGGTTCATACAGCCCTTCGGTGCTTGAGACTGGTCTGCTTTAGTGAGACACCAATCATCCTAGCTATTTAGTACCAAGGGATCAGAGATGGGGGCACAATGCTCTAGTGGTTGAAAAAAGAATCCGGGGCTATTACATGTCTTGACTTAAGGTCACAACCTTTTCGTGACATAGTTAGAATATCAAATGGAGTACTTCTATCCAAAATTTTTATGGAAAAGTAAGGTTTCAAACATGAAGATTCCAGAAACAAAGCACCAGAGATAGCATGTGCCTTCAATCACAGCACTCCCAAGGCCGGTGGGAGAATCACAAATCTGAGCCTCGTATAGGTTATATAGCTACTACCTTAAAAAAAAGAAGCCAAAAGAAAAAGAAAGAAAACAAATATGAAAAAGGAGGAAAAAGAGAACTAAGAAGAGGAGGAACGAAGGAAAAAGTTCTCAGAGCATCTCAAATTCTCTTCCTATCTTTCAAACTCTCTGAAATATCATACAACTAAAAAATGTGATCCTTATAAAATATGAGAACTGTTTATCAAATTGTAATTCTACCTGTATTTTCCTTTGAAATGGTCATTTTAGTTAGATCTTGTAAGATCTACCAGACACATTCACATTTTTCCTTTGTAAAACAAATGAAAGACCTAAGATCGTTATCTGCTATGTTTCAACGATCCCTTTGTATGATCATCCGAACTTTAATCTGCATTCCCTTCAAGGTCGATTCCATGAACTCTTACATCACCCAATGTCTTTGACATCTAGTCATCCCCTACATCTCCTCTTTCTTTTTCCTTCATCCTTCTATTTCTTTGAAAGAGGGACATTGTGTCCATATGTCCCTTGGAGACTAATTTATTTCTTCCTTTCTTACTCTCTCATTTTCAAATATGTAAGTTTGCTCTAATTCTAGCTAAATCTACCTTTGACAATGACTCTCCATTCTGACAGTTATCTGCAGATGCTTAAGTATACATGCTAGGAACTACTTGGTCAATTTTGTTCGATATCAGTTTTACAAACTGACATGTGGCCTTTTGTTCTTCAAACTGTTGACAGAGTGGAATAATTTATATTGATGAATAGTTTTCTTTTTTAAAAAACAATTTATTTTATGTGCATTGTTATTTTGCATATATATATATATATATATATATATATATATATGTCTGTATGAGGGTCCCAGATCCCATGGAACTGGAGTTATAGACAATTATGAGCTGCCATGTGGGTGCTGGGAGCTGAACCCAGGTTCTTTGGAAGAGCAGGCAATGTTCTTAACCTTTAAGCCATATCTCCAGTTTCATGAATATTTTTTCTCAACAGAATTGTAAAAATCATTTTGGGATTTTTCTTTCTGCTTGTCTAGCTCCTGTAAATTCTAGAGACATTTAGGTGATAGCAGTTGGGAGAATACCATAGGACTTGTCGGGACTGCTTAATCCTTCCCACAGAAGAGCCCTCTCAGATGCAGCAAGTATTTCACTAATGTTTTCTTTTGTGGCTGTCATCTGTGTGCTTAATTTGTTTGTAGCTGAGAGGTTTGCCAAACACTCTTTTTTTTTTCCTCTGTGGTTTTCTTATAGGCTATAGAAGTAGCAATAATTCATGGAAAATGTTTGCAATATGTAAATTCCATCTTCCAAGTTTGTGTAAAGTGTCTCAGAAACAGAAGTGGTCAGTAAGCCTGCAAATCAGTATCATGGTTAGGGTTTGTAGATACACAGGCTTGACATATCTGTTACAACCTCTGAAATCTTCAGCAGGTTGCTTGACTGTTCTGAAACAATAAACTATAAACTCTATTTTCAAATGGCTCTTGTGCATTGTCACTGTGCAGATTTAAAAGAATACAACACCTAGGTTTAACACATATTGATCATTTGAGCTATTGAGTGACAGGTAAAAGTAAGGAACTGTTTTCTTTGAAGAAAAGAGCAAATAGAAGAGTTGGGCAAAAAGCAAAAGAAAGGGAAATCTTGACAAGAAAGATTATAGGTTTTTTCCCCCCTAAGGAAACAGACAAAGGATTAGAAAAAGAGGCCATTTGACTGTGACAAGTGAGAAAACTCATCTAAAGACAAGGAGAAATCAGCAGTGAAAATGTATGCTGAGTTCAGAACAAATCAGAGATTTTTTTTGTTAAAAGCTGTGCTGTCTGCACAAGCACAGGCAGGACTGCTTAATTTTGAAATTTTTCTTAGGTCAACAATCATCGATCGCCTCTTAAGATTGGGAATTCCCTAAGGCTGTGAAGTGGCAACAGTGTCTGGGATTTACCTCATGGTGCTGTCTCTTGGGAACTTGCCCAGCTCTTTGGAAGAGGCTCTAGAGAAGAGCACCACTGGTGTCTCTCACCAGCAGCATGTAATAGAGTGACAGCAGATGTTACCCAACCCTCAGCCCAAGTTGGCCTCTATCATCATACCTCAAACTCCAACTTTATAGTTAAGATTTTCCAGCATCCTGATGACTACTAGAACATTTGTTCTGTGAGAAAAGAGTAAATAAAATGGCTCATATGTTTCATTTTGCATTTCAATTTTGATTGGCGTGAGAAAGAAAAGAAAGAAAATCCATAAGTCTGAATTACATCTGATTTAAACTCCTGGAGCTTTGTGCATTCTCCAAGTAAATTCTAAATTCAACCAAAAACCTCTCAAACAAAAAGTAAAACAAAACCAGACGTGTCTAAGTATTTCACCTTGGGATAGTATAGCAAGGGCTTGCTCCTACATGTTGGGTTAATAGGACAATTCTAATTCAGCTCAGGAGCCTGGCCTCTGTGGGAAGTCTGACATATTGATATTACAGATACTTCCAGTGAATACTGGAACTTTCCCAAAGTTAAATTCTTTATTACAAAGTGCTTTTAGCCTAATTTCCTTACCCTCCTTTAAATAATGCATTCTGTTTGAGGTTTTTCTGGCAGGCACTGTGTAGTCATGGGTTAGACTGCAATTGGAAGCCAGAACTGTGTAAATCAGATAGCCTGGATTCTTCTGTGGTGTGGGTGTCTAAAGACAAAACAGAGAAAGTGTTATTTGAGTTTAGAAAATTCCCCCAGAAAAACATGTTTTTCCTGGAAAAGAGTGGTAAAGGAAGCTCAACTGTGAAAATCTGAAGCAAACTCTCTGTCATTTTAAGAGAAGGAATCAATAAGCATTCGTTATTCTTTCCTGAACCACGGACTTGTATTCATTTGTTCAAGCTATGAAAAGTAATTTTTTTTCTTTTTTGGTTTTTCGAGACAGGGTTTCTCTGTGGCTTTGGAGCCTGCACTGGAACTAGCTCTTGTAGACCAGGCTGGTCTCGAACTCACAAAGATCCGCCTGCCTCTGCCTCCTGAGTGCTGGGATTAAAGGCGTGTGCCACCACAGCCCCGCGAAAAGTAATTTAAAATCAGAAATATACGGTAGATATGCAGACATTGGGCAAGGAGTTTTAGAAGCATGCTATTACTTACAGTGTAACATGTCAGTGTTCCCATACTTCATCATGCTTGGGCTAATGGGGCTTTGAAAGTCCCATCATGTTATTGTATAGCTTATACTCATTCTTTAAGTACATACTTTTGAGTACTGTTGCTACTTCAGAAATTAAACATCATCTCCATTCAAGCAATTTCATAACCTTTTGAGAAGAGCAGGCTAAATTTACTGCGTTCATTGATTAGTAAGGAACACATCACTTTGACCAAACTGCAATCAAGTCTTCAATAAGGAAATGAAGTTGGCATGTATTGAGATTTAGAAGTTTGACATGAGGGTCTATGAGGAACAGAATATAAGGGACACTTACCTGATTAGATAACAGGTTAGAATTGGTAGAAAGAGCAAGGAGAGGATGGTTGTGGTGAGAGATTAAAAACTCTTTGTGAATTAACTACCAATGCTTTCTGGTAGAGTTTATATCTTTTTGGAACTTAGAATAATCAATCAGGTTATCGGCTTTGGCAAGAGTCTCCTGAATTGGCAAAGCCATTCTAGTAAAAACAAAGAGCAAGTAAAGTCATGCTCCCATAGTTAATAAGTGTTGTAGGGAGTGCAGAGGTGGAACAGTAAGGACTCTTGGGTACTTGATCTACCAGTAGACAAAATTTTAAAAAATGTGCATTTACAAACTTTGCATCCCAATCATTTTAGTCAACATCAGCAAAATGAATAGCTTAAATTCTTGGCCAACTACTGTTTTCTTCTTTTATAGTTTAAATTTAAAAACATTATTCTATTGTTCAAAATGGATTTTTTGAATTTTTCTAAATGTTTGCTCTTACTGTAGGTGTTTCGTCAAGTTCTGCCCTCTATTATATTATCTAGTAGGTAACACTGATTTCAAAATTTATGGTTTTTATGTGAGCTAACAAGTGATTCCTTAGAAAGCTTTATCTATCCAGTAAAAGTCAGCATTTTTTCTGCAGAGTATCCTAGACAGTACATAAGGATGTAAATCACAGCGCATGAAAAGGAATATGAATGGGTGGAAAGATAAGTCTACGGTGTGCTTTCAGCGTGATCCGAGGTGGTTCCATCTGTCTGTTTGGAATTAGGTGTTTGAATGGGACCGAGATCACTGTGCTCACTTGTACTTGTGACTAAGCAGGGACAAGCTGTAACTACATACCCTCCCTGGGCCTCCACCCTGCTCTGTACTCTGCAAGTGGTTTCAACACTCAGCAGTTGTACTAGTCACAAGACTTCTACAGAAAAGAGAATGTGTTGCTTACCGCAAGACAACTATAGGATGGGAAATGGGTTTAACTGGTGAGCATGGGAGCTTGCCAAAGGGCACCAATATTGTCCTGGGAGGAGAACATACAAACCGCAGAGAGCTGTAAAACTTGATTTGACTTGCCTGAAACCAGCTTTCTCATTTTAGTTAAGCTAAAGAAATATTATCTACTAGGGCTTTGCACTCTGCCAACTGGCGCTCCTCATTGACTGCAAAGCCCACCTCAACAGAGAGAAAGCTGCTATGCACCTCACCACTCTATCAGGATGTTGACTACTAGCACACCCTCCATTTAAGAAACGTCACCACAAGCTAGAAACTTAGTGCAATGAAAACTCCCTGGAATCTAAGACGGGGACCCTAGCTAAACCTCCTAAAAATGAGGGCTACTGGGCCTGAACTGGACATCTCCTGTAATCAAGCAAGACTTTCAGTGGAGGGACTGAGACAGACACCAACACAGCCAGAAAACCTTCAACCTACAATTTTTCCTGCCTCCAAGCTGTGCTGGGGTAAAAGTGGCACCGAAATTGTGAGAGTGACAGTCCGATGACTGATCCAGCTTGAGATCCGTACTGCAAGAGGGAGAGACCATCAAAGTTTGGTGAGCTACCTTGACCTTCCTCAGGGAGGGGTCAAGGTGCAAGGGGCACAGGGGACAGAGTATTCTTCAAGCAGCTAACTCCTAGGTCTCTTGAACCTCTATGAACAGGACCTCACACGGTAATCCTCACTACCCCCTCGGCCAAGCTCTTGGGACACCCATGCTGGTACCATCTCTCCAGCCTCAAGCGGGCACCTACTCAGGACACTTGGTCTGTCTAGCAGTTAGGACCTTCCACCCTCCGGTTTTCCAAGATGCCACAATGAAAGGCCTATCTGCTCCTCATTCTGGCACACTCATCGTTGGTGATACAAACAAGACAGGTAATAACAATATTTTTTCTCCTAGACACCTGCCTTCTCACCTCCCCCCAAAAACAGATGCCTGGCATCTATGGGATGACAATAAACAGAATGCCTTTCCAGCCACACCTCTCGCTGATCGTGGACCCAACACCCAGCTCTCCCCTCCCCCATGTCGCCCCATGCCTACAAGAAGTAACCAGATTTGAGTTGCCCCTTTTTCCAAAGACAGGCTAAATGTCGGTCATAAATATCACCTCAGCTTCCTGTCACCCCTTATACAAACAGTCTGGAATGTAAATCCCAGCCTCCGGCCTCCATCTTTGGAAGCCCCGCTCCTGTGCCCCTTGCACCTTGACCCCTCCCCAAAAGGGTCAAGGTAGCCAGCCAAACTTTGACCCCTCCCCAGAAAAGGTCAAGACTACTCCCCCAGGCTACTTAAACTGTTCCCTAAAAATTAAACACGTGCCCCCTCTCCCCGTGGTCACGTTGGCAGCTTTCCGGTTCCACTCAGGGCCACCCGGGAGCTCAGGAGTCCAATTAAACCTGGATATCTTTCAATTTGGTTTGTTTTGATTTGGCTTGATTGGGATTTTTGCATTGGCAAAGAGCTCGTGTTAGAAAATATTCTTAACACTGCCTAGAGGGCCATGACCCAGAGGCTGGATAGTCCAGAGACCTAGGATAGGACCAAATATGAATTGAGGGGTGGAGGTCAATGAAATAATTCCTAGTGATATTCTGCAATACTCATATTTTGGTGCCTATCCTAATTGTCATCAGAGAGGCTTCATCCTGCATCTGAAGGATACAGATCCAGAGACCCACAGCCAAACATTAAGCCAATCTCAGGGAATCTTGCTGAAGAGAAGGAAAAAGAATTATAAGAACTGGAAGGGGTGTCAAGGCAAGGACAACACAAGAAAACCCACAGAATCAACTAACCTGGGCTCATAAGAGATCACAGAGCCTGGACCAACAACCAGAGAGCCTACCTGGCACTAATGTAGGCCCTCTGCATATATGTTACAGCTGTATAGCTTGGTCTTGATGTGGAACTCCTGACAGTGGAAGCAGGGCTGTCTCTGACACTTTTGCTAGTTTTTAAGACCCTTTCCCTCATACTGAGTTGCCTTGTCCAGCCTTAATAGGAGAGGATGTACTTAGTGTTACTGCAACTTGATATGCCATGTTTGGTTGATATCCATGGGAGAGAAATAGAGGTGATGTGGATGGGGCACAGGAGGAGAATGGAGACAGGGACTTGAAGGAGAGGAGGGAGGGAAAATTGTGATTATGTAAAATTAAATAATAATAGTAAAAAGAAATGTCACCCATATCCACCACCAACACAAGGAAATCTAAAACATTAAGGCCAGCAAAGGTGTCATGAGCTTTGAATTTACACATAAAGTATCACTAACACGGGTCACACCCGTCAGGAGTAGAGGAAGTATGAAGTAGAAGTGTATCTTGCTCTGTGCACAACAACCACATTCTGCTCCTTAGAAATATTCAAGATCTCAGTGTCTTTTATGTTAGATAATTAACATATTTTTGCTTTATACAAGAAATCTGTACAGATTCCTATATTCAAAGGGAATAGACATAGGCACCACATTTTTTAGGAAGAAAAAACTATCAAATAATTTTTATAGATATTTCAAAAACATCCTACAAAAGTTGTCTAATTTTAATAACATCGATTTTGTACCCCAAACCTTCTGATACTGACTTCAGATATTTAAATTTTTAAGATCATTCTAAATAAACAGTATGAAGAGATTGCCTGTTTTATTATCCTGTCTTATTTTAGCTTTGCAGTATCGTCTAAGTAAAGATATACCATAATTTGTTTAGCCAACTACTTACTGGTAGGCAATTGAATTACTTCTAAACCTTTGTTCTTAGGTCAACAAGATGCCTCAGTAGGTAAAGATACTTGCTGCTCAGCCTGAATTTGAGCCCTAGGACCCATATGGTGGAAGAAGAGAACTGACTTCTCAAAGTTTTCCCATGGCCTTTACACACATACCATGGCACACATACCCACATAAGTACAGATATACACACACAAGCAGAAAATAAATAAAATGTAATAAAGCCAAAACTTTTGCTCATAAAATATTGTTTCTATTAAATTAAAATAGAACAATTGAATCAAAGACTCTGCAGTTTTCTCTTATAAAGGATGCTTTGATTTGTTTTCCCAGCAGTTGTAACGGGAGGAGCTACACTTCGATGAAAAGATGTTTTCATTGCATTTTAGTTGAAATGATCTGAAACTGCAGCTTTTATCCTCCTCAAAATCACAAGGGAATAAAACATGAGATGACAAATTACCTTCATATGTCTTTCTGTCATAAGCAGGACCTAGACTTAGACCTTGCGGGGCAATCATCTAGAGAAGGCAAAGATGAGCTAGATGCAAGCCTTCCCCTCGCATATGCCAGTGAAATGTACCATGAACCTTTATGCACTGTCTATCTGACCAGCTCTAGGAGCAACACAAACGATGTCATCTGTAGCGGATGAATTCAATATGCAAGCACACATTGAGCCATGCACTTGAGAGATGTCCTCTGTGTGCCTGCTGTGTAGCTACTGGTACATACCTTCAGGCATTTTACAGTGAGGCTATAATGTCTGGAGATCGGAGCTGGAGTCAGTTCAAATTTTGGCCCTGCCTGGTGATGGAAGAGGTAAAACCCTGAGATTAGAAGAGGAGTCACAAAAGATCATAGAAACTCAGTGATCCTGACAAATGGAGATTGTTTCCTTCACCCTTAAAATCTCACACCACAGTCATTCAGACTATAGCCTTTTATTTAATTGTTGTTTTCATGCATCACTGTTCTTCAGTTTCTTTGTTGGGGACTGCGGACCACTAGACCCTGAATTTCCTGAAAATAACTTGTTTTCCTCTGCATGAGACCCTGATAGCAGGGGAATGGTTTCTGGTGGACCTGCAGCTAAAAGATTCCGAGGGCTAGAGCATGGCCAGATATAAGCATGACCCTGTATAAGCTGCCCCTGAACACAATAAAGTTGGCATTCTTGTTTCAAGGAAGACTCTGTGTCTCTGTCTGTGTGTGTATGTGTTTAAATCTCCAGCCCCTTGCCTGGCTCACATACTGTCCCGTAGTGTAAGCGCTACATTTCTTCATCAGTAAAATGTAGTTAATAGAAGCAACTCAGAGGTTTTGGTCAAGATCAAATAGAACCACTTAGAGTCAAGATTTGTACATAAACTAGCCATGAATTTTTTAAAAATGTGATTTCCACATTAAACCATTAGTATAGAATAATTATATTTAACATTATAACACTATATAATTTTAAATTTTAGTAATATTGTTGAGATAATATTAATACACTACTATCAATATTATTTTGTATTATACCTAAGTTATCAGTAGTATTAATTATCCTTTCATGCATAAGAATGTCTTCCCTAACTAACCAGTTTAAAACAGTATTTATCACGTCATCTTCTATAAGTCAGACAACTGGGTGCACTTTATCCCAAGTGACTGTATCAGAATGCCTGACAAGGGCTGAAGCTGATCTTTGAAGCACCATTATACCACTGTTGCTCTGTTTCTATTTGTCAGAAACTATTTCCAAATAGTTTTCTAATCAAGCCAAATCAAAACAAGCCAAATTAAGAAATATTCAGGTTTAATTGGATTCCTGCGTTCTTGGGTGGCCCCAAGGGAGAACCCGGTGACCGCAAATGTGACTACTAGGGGAAGAGGAAAGAGACCACATAGACCACATGATCCTCTTTCGGGAGTTCACTTAAATACTCTGTGGGAGTGGTCCTGACCCCCCCCCTCCCAGGAGGAGTCAGGGCCCGGCATCCTGGGATTTGGAGTCCAGACCAATACAACTCTCAGGCCTGGGGGCTGGGATAGATGCAAGGGGCTGGGGTCTACACTCCCAACTCAACACTTAGGTTTAAACTCACAAGGAAGGACATCAGATAGAATAAGTGATTGCAGCAGCTCTGCCCTAGAGTTTTGCAATTTATTCAATTAGGTAAAGGGAATATTTACTTAATTTAATAAAAACCATAATAATTGTGTTATAGTTTGAAAACAAATATACTACTTATGTAAATGTATTTATATTGAGCAAATAAGGTTAAAAATGGTCAAGATCAAAAACACTGATGACAACTTATGCTGGAGAGGATGTGGGATAAAGGGAACTCTCCTGCATTGCTGGTGGGAGTGCAAATTGGTACAGTCCCTTTGGATATCAGTATGGTGATTTCCCAGAAAATTAGAAAACAACCTTGATCAAGACCCAGCAATACCACTTTTGGGTATATATCCAAAGGATGCTCAATCATGCCACAAGAACATGTGTTCAACTATGTGCAAAGCTACATTGTTTGTCATAACTAGAACCTGGAAACAATCTAAATGCCTCTTGACTGAAGAATGGATAAGGAAAATGTGGTACATTTACACAATAGAGTACTACACAGCAGAAAAAAAAATGACATCTTGAAATTTGCAGGTAAATGGATAGATCTAGAAAACATCACATTGAGTGAGGTAACCCAGACCCAGAAAGACAAATATCATGTGTACTCACTCATAAGTGGTTTTGAGGCATAGAGCAAAGAAAATTAGCCCACAATTCACAATCCCAGAGAACCTAGATAACAATGAGCAACCTAAGAGAGACAAACATGGATCTAATCTACACGGGATGTAGTAAATGACAAGATCTCGTGAGTAAATTGGGAACATGAGGACCATGGGAGAGGGTTGAATGGGAGTGGAGAGGAAGTGAGGGGAGCAAACAAAATGTATAAATCAATAAAATAAAAAATAGTACTATACATACTGTGTTCATAAATAAATACTATTATTTAAAAAAAAGAAAAAAAAGGTTAAAATAACAGTAAATTAAAGTGCATTTAAAGACATCAAAATGCATAAAGAATATGGTGGAGGAGTCTACTTAACTATACATGACAGCAACAGTAACACTGCAGCTTTTAAATTTCATAAACAATTTTGTTCTTGGGAGCTCAATGATTTGCTTGATTATCAGCTTGATGGGGTGGACAACCGCTTTCAAAGAAAAGAAAGCATTTTCTAAAAACCACCAAAATATTTTTGATCAAGAAACATGTCTAACAGGCCTTTGGTTCACTACTTAGTACTCTTTTTACCTTTTAAAATTATCATTATTGGGCCGGGCAGTGGTGCCACACGCCTTTAATCGCAGCATTTGGGAGCCAGATACAGGCAGATCTCTGTGAGTTTGAGGTCAGCCTACAAGAACTAGTTCCAGGACAGGCTTCAAAGCTACAGAAAAATCCTGTCTTAAATAAATAAATAAATAAATACTAAAATCATTAAAGGCATAGGACAGAGTAAATACTGCATGAATAAATAAATTTGGGCTTAATGGTGCAATGGCTTAAAGAAAGCATAGCAGGAATCCAAATTCCCAAATAAGAGTCGATCGACTTATATTTTGTTTACTGAGTTAGGAAAATAGATCTTAGACAAGTTTCAACAGGGGAGCAACTAAAAGAGCATTTGTGCAGACCTCATTCTGTGAAATGCAGTTATCTGGGACTTTGTCTTGTTTGAACTATCTCCCTTTATTGGGTAAAGGCTCCTTGAAAAAAATAAATGAATCCTACTTTCAGTAAATCAGAGATACTAAACAAAGCATAAATAAGTGCCAACGACATTAACAATACTGAAAATAAGGATGCAGAAAGAAAAATTGCTTAATCTAGCATGGTAATGCATATGCATTGTGACTTTTAACTTCCTGCTTTTTCTTTGATTCATAGTCATCCTCGTCTCCAAAAGAACTGAAAGTGTATGGCACGAGCAAGGGCACACTGCATGAACAGACTTTAGTGGAGTCTCAAATGTGTACAGCAAGGAGAGTCAGAGGAAATCTTGGAGAGAAAAGTCTAGATAAATCCACAATGTTCCCAAGAGTGCAACAGAAGGAAAAGGAGTGACTTGGGGAACGAAGCCAGAAGTCACGGGAGAGTGGGTGTCTCAGCAACTGCAGCTGAACAGGGTAGAGGAAGAAGCAAAGGATGCATCCGTCGTAAGATCAGGACTCTTATTTCACTGCTTAAGCTTTATTACTCAGCTGAGCTTCTCGGAGGACATTAACCTGCAGATTGGTAATTCACAAGAAGCCCCAGGCGTGGAAAAGTGGTTCTAAAGAAGCAAAGTGAGATCTCAGGCACTTCAGAAGGGGACTTTGTTGACTCACGGTCTGTAACAGATTATTTAAGACTCAACAGATAGAATACATTAATCCAGATGAGGCAGCATGGCCCATTGTGGGGAGAGGAGACACTAGAAGGGACAATCTGTCCTTGAAGAATGGTCATAGGTATACAGACCCACATGGAGGGCCTCTCAACAAAGTGTCACCTTCCTCCAGGCAGAGGCTAGTTCCGGACCTGAGGCATTTCATTCATCCTGTTTACTAAAGACCTTGTGATTAGCTCTGGGAGAAAATTAACAGGATAAAACCATTTCAATCCTCTTCCCTAGCATTTCCTTCCTACATTTCAGTGGGTGGAGATTGAAGTCCACATAGAGAATCCACTGATTCAGGAAATGAAAGATTTGGATTGGAATTTGTTTGACAGATTGCATGTAGATAATTGCACATGCTCTACCCACACAGACTCAGTAATGTCATCTGCTAGCAGCAAAGTGCCCTTCTCCCACAATACAATGATTACAGAGTTCTGGAAATAAGCTAAGAAAAAAGAAAGAAGTGAGTGGAAAAAGGAAGTGCTTGGATTATTGGGGAAGCAGGGGGAAGCAAAAACATGGTGTCAAGAAATGTGTATTAGTATCAATCAATAATAGATTAAGTTCTCTCTATTACAGGCATGGATAATGCATTTTCTTTTAATGATTTGCTTGCTTACATGACAAGTTTAGTATTGTCTGATTTGGAGATGAGGCAGCTAAGGGAACAGAAACAAGATTTCAAGTCTCTTATCCTATGCAGTCACTCGTCAGCTCACTGATGAGTCAGTGGATGTTTCTGCACAGCTATTCCTACAGTTTGTGTTAGACATGATATCTCAATAGAAACAAGTAAAGGTCCCAGAACTAATTTGTATCCCAATATCTTGTGAAAGTTCTCAGATACAATAGAGATTCTATTCTATCTGTGATTGGTCTTTGAGGCCTCAAGATTTATTTAACACCACAGAGAGTATGGCAGAGGTCCAAAATGAAATGAAAGTAATTCAGGGTCCCCCAGAAAGACAAGGAGGCCTACTTTAAGGCATTTGCAGGGGAGAAGAGAAGCATCTTGTACCCTGAGGAAGTCGGGGAAGAGGGCTAGAGGATGCAGAGGAGGTGTGGAGGAAAGGTATCTTTGGTCTATTCTCTGAATGAACAGGGGTTGCCTTAGCTCTTTGGTGCCTGACATTTCTAAGTTCCTTGGAGTTTGTGATTACTTTACAAACTGATATAGGCTCTTTACCTCTCCCTATAGCACCAAAATTCCCAGAGTCAACTTTAACAGACTGCCTAAGATAGAGAGCTTCCATGTCTGAGTGTTAGCATTCCTTCCCTGAAGTCCTACAGCCCAGGTAGCCATAGACTCAGACATATTCCTCAGAGTGTGTCTGCTAGTGTCAGTAGTAAGGCAGAAAGATGGGGTTTGATTGGTGTCAGAATACCTTTGAAGGCTCATTGCAGGAAAGCTTTTATCTTCTAGCCAAAAGAATGGAATCTACCTCTAGATGCATACATACATCCCTTTAGAGTTAATACAATTGGGAAGGTCAATTAATTAGTCAAGTGACCACACCCTCAGGGACAGGGATTCACTTTAAAGACGCTAAAGACATCAGAAGGATAATGAGATAATCTACTTTTTGTTCCAAGTACTTCTGTAATTTACCTCAGTCTTCACAAACTGTCATGACTGTTAGGTCTGTCTATTTGAGTCCTAACCCACAAATATGTGACTTTTTTGGTTTTTTCTTTTCTTTTCTGTCTCTTTCGTTCAGATGATGGCCAGAGTCTAAGTATACTTATCCTGGTACTTTGAGTTCCCTTATTTTTTCTCTCAAGCTCCTCTCCTCAATATGTAGCTAGTCTAACCCAGCTGTAACTCTATAAACTAGAGCCAAGATGAGCCCATTGATGTAATGGTAGCATGACTATTATGGAGGGAGCAAATCATCCCCTAAGTGGATGTGGGGCATCCAATTATAAACTTGATCCAAAATCTGTAACAGAAGAAGCCTCAGACCTTGAAGGGGTCTAATAATTCTACAGGAATATTGGGTGTCTTTGAGAATAATAGAGCGTTTCTTTTCTCATGGAGATAGTGCCCTAGAAACCTCAATGCCACCCTGAGTCAGGGGCTTTCAGGTTCTTCTCTTGTGAATTTGAAGAAAGAAATTCACAGACCACAAGTGAAAGGTTTTAGAAAGTTTATCAAGAGATTTATTTGTATTAGCAAAAAAAGAGAAGGGGTTAAAAAAGGGAGCTCTTATATAATTGGAAGGGTTTCATGAAATCAAGTCAGTTTTCTGGTACTTTCTTTAAGGATTTATGCCAGAAACTAGGATGATAGGCAGATGCCAGTCGTTCCACCAAGTTATCCAGGTACTTACTTTCATTTTCAGTCACCTAGAAAAGTAGTCTTTAGAAAGAGATGCTCACTTAGAAGACAACAACACAAACAGGAATCAGAGACTAATAAATACCTCAGTACTTAAACATGGGAAGCCATGGATCACAGAGGAGAAACTTGTTGGGTCCATGGAGGTTGCACAAAGACAGATGGAGACAAATCACCAAAGTCTAACAAACCAGAAGCAAACTTTATTCCAGGAAAAAAATAAAAAAATAAATCTCTACGGGGCACAAGAACACTACAGCCAGAGATGGATTTTGTAAGGCTGTGACAAAGGCCGGTTTCTGAACCTACCCCTCAATAACAACAAAAAAATTACTTTTTACATCAGGAGAAAATTACAGAAAGCTCCAATTACTCAAAATGCAATGAACAACTGTCCATGGGGTTTCTAGATTCAACTGATACATCTTCAGCATTATACATATGTGTGTGTGTGTGTGTGTGTGTGTGTGTGTGTGCAGACAACGCTGAATAAACTCAGCAGATTGTATTTAAATATATTTACTTGTCTATATGTAACAACAAGGGTTTAAAGAAGAGGAAGCTGTGAATTTTGGAGGTATGGAGGACATGGAAGGAAGGACTAAGAGGAAGGGAAGGAAGAAATTAATGCTGTACTTATATTTTCACTAAAGCAAATGAGCAGCATTTTTTTTTTTATATCTTTGGCCTCTAGGAAGAAATTTCTCAAAACTGCTGCTCTGGGGCCTCTGCCCTACATAAATGCTTTTCATTTCTCATTCTCATCTCTAAGATGACTGCTTAGCTCAGCGGAGATGATGTCTCTACCCAGACACAAAGGCCACTGTCAGCCTCAGGCAGAGACACTTCCTTACAGTGAATGTAGGTAAATGCAAAAACCCATGGCTCTACCAGATGTTGAGGATAAAAGCTTGCTAAGCACTTGGGCTTACACAAGACATCACCATCTTAAATCTCAGGGAACATTGAGGAAAGGGGAAAGAAAATATTTTTGTTTGAATTTTAATTTTGATCTCATTGCTTTTCCCTACTACAAACTATTTTGTTTCTGTATACCATCTCTCTCACCCAAATATTCATTCAAATATTTTCTCTTTTCTAGTCTTACTTTGGTTAATATAACCAAGAATATTTACTGAAAAAAATCCAAAATTTTTACATTTTTTATAGTATACCATTTCCTCCTTAGTGTTTATCACATGGTAATTATAAAGTTTTTCATTACAAGAGCAATTCTTGGTTTTTGTTTCCAGATTCAGCATATTAAAAACAAACCCGTTACTCTCCTGATTGATGTTACTATGTTTTATGCCCTATTTCTTTATAAGAATAAACATTTCAATAGAAACTCCATGTCCTTTGTCTTTATAACTTTTATTTGCTTCTTTACTTGTTCTTTGTTATCTGAATCAGTCAGTTCACTGGCTTCTTTGCTTCTAAAATTGTTCTTATTAGAACTTACTAGTTAATGTCATTAGTTAACTTATTAATATCATCCTGATGTCAGAGTCATATGTATTTCCTTTTTAAAGATAAATTTATTTTCGGAACAAAATAAAGTAGACATAATTTACACTTTTATTTTTGTAAATGGAGCATAAGAATGTGCAGAAACAAAATGGTGACTCATGTCCAAAGTCTCAATTAATCTTTTATCTGAACCACATAAACATGGAACTCTCTTGGTCCAGTGAATTGAATTCCCCAGACCCTGAGACTTCTCTTGCTTCATGTTTTAAAGCAGGTATTGGAAACAATGACTACAGCAGAATGATTTTATGCATGATAATGTTTAAGTATGCTCTGCTTCCAACCAATCAAAGGTTAAATTTATAATTTGTATTTGGAACTTTGACTAGGCCACACATGTAAACCAAATGACAGACATAAATTCTAAGTACTTGAAGGAATTTAATGTTGTATTAAACAAAATATTCAATATAATTAACACTGCCCATAAGACTACTTACAAATTAAATAGGAATGAGGAGTTTCCTCATCATCAAATATACTTTGTGGTTTCTTAAATGTTTCTAATTTTGAAATAGTTCTATCACTAACCAGGTAGACTTTGATAGATTTGCTACTAAAACTGTCTGAGTTTACCTAAGACCATCTAAGGTACAACCTTTTATAGCTTCGTGTAGTTGCTATCTCAAGTAGTCTGAAGAAGTGCCCTTAGAATCGCATCATACTTCCTCTTAGAATTGTGTGCTCGCCAGCACACTACTTAATGCTCCCGAGACTCTATTTCCTTATTTGAACAGCAATATGACAGTGTTCTCTCTGCATAGGGTCATTAAGCATCTTTTGAGCTGCTGATTGCCCCTATGTCTGACATTCAACAAAAACTCAGAAAAAGTCAGTGAGGTGTCACTGTTCCTTGACAACTAAAGTTTGATATACCTTAGCAAATGTGCTACCAACACAAATATCCTAATGTTTTTTTTTTCTCCTTTGAAAAAAACCAGTAGAATCTCTTTACAGCCTTTCCTTGTCTCAGTCCTTCTGGTTCTTTTCAAGTAGCACTGAGGTTTCAAAATGTTCTTTAAAGCATTTACTTTTATTTATTTTTAACTCAGAAGTTTGTTACTTATAGTCAGGCATAATGACATAGGCCTGTAATCCAAGCACTTGGAAGACCTGGACTGTATGTAGAGACCCTGTGCCCAATGCTGAATAAAAGGAAGGAAGCAAGCAAGCAAGTAAGGACAGATGAATGGACAGTTGTACCTCTTTCTATGACAGACATGCATGATAAGAGTGGCTGCATTTGAATACTGGGGTATAAGGAAAGCCTGCAGTTCTGAAGTCCTAAGAACAGGGGTGCAGTGTCCTCTAGTTCCTAACTCCAGACTGGTGAGGCACCCTCCTTCCACATAAAATACCCAACCCCTTAAATGTCAAAGACATGATTTTTCTAACATTTAAAAAGGCAATCTTTTCTTTCTCACTACTTTAGCTAAATAGGCAAGTGAGTATGGAATTTTAATAAAGTACTTCTTAAATTTAAAGTATTTTGAAAACTAAACAAATGTCTTTTCTGAATTCAAAAGAAGCTCCCTGTTACATTAAGTGTTCACCATGGGCTCATTCTTTGCTGCTATAATTAAATGAGGGTAGAGAGGCAGAGGCAATCCATGTTTCGGTATCTATTTCTGTTCTTAAAACACTAAACAAGGATTATTTTTCATTACACCAGCCACCCAGACCAGTGGTGTTTATGAGAAAGAATAAATAGAGGCAGACTTCATACTCAGTTACAGAGTGTTGGTCATGCTAAGAGTTGGAGTGAGCAGATTCCATATTTATAAAATTCGATGTATTCTAATTTAACTCTCAGAATCATTAACAAGACACACACACAAACAAAACTTCTTTTCCTAAAGCCACAAATGCTGCATGGTTCGCAGATCTTTGTGGAATCTATATGTCTCGGGTTCTTCAGGTCAGTCTAGCAAGTGTTAGATATATGTCTGAAGATCTCATTGTGTATTTGTTTAAATGAGATCGTCACATATTGGATTTACTCTGAAGTTCAGTGACAGCTGTCAGTCAAATTCTGAGGGTTCATTTCCTCTGTGTTATCTCTGATGGTCTCCAGACATGTTCCATGATGACTCCTTTCAGACATGTCTTCCCCATGGAGGCCTCCGGATGCTGTGATTTAGCACATGCTGATATATGTTGTCCACTGATGTCCACGGGATCATGGGGTTTTCTGCTTGTGTGAGTGTGTGTTTGCATGTGTGTATGTGTCTGTCTGTCTGTGTAGTGTATGTATGCATGTTTGTGGGAAGGAGTGCACATTTGTATGGATACATCTCTCTCTCTGTGTGTGTGTGTGTGTGTGTCTGTCTGTCTGTCTGTCTGTGTAGTGTATGTATGCATGTTTGTGGGAAGGAGTGCACATTTGTATGGATACATCTCTCTCTCTTTCTCTCTCTCTCTCTCTCTCTCTCTCATGTGTGTGTGTGTGTGTATGTGTGTGTGTGTGTGTGTGTGTGTGTGTGTATGGCCATCTGGGCACATACACATGCATTTGGAGGCTAGAGTATCTTCTTCAATGTTGTTCTCCATCTTAATTTTTGAAACAATTTTACACTTGACCTGAAGCTTACCAATTAGCTGGACTAGCCAGCCAGCAAATCCAAAGATCCTTCTGTCTTCCCCTCTTCAACACAGGCATTACAGCTATGTGACTGGAAATCAAACTCAGTTCTTCATGCTTGGACCTTCCCAAGCTGAACCATTTCCCCACCTAAGCGGCCATGGCACTCTTGTTAGCTGACGCTCGGTTCATACACGTTCTCTTTTAGAAATGTTCTGAATTATATCTCTCCATACCGTTGATCAGCGAATGTTTGTGTGGCCCAGGTTACAAGGCTCATTTTTTGAAAATGCAAACTTTTTTCCCTTGTGTCTTTAAAGACTTCAGACTGCTTGGTGTTAGAGTGGGCTCCAGTGACAACTTAAAATGTTTCCAGATACATTATTCTTCCTTTTCTTACTTCATTTCTTACTTTTGATGCTTTAAGGAGGTTCTACATTATATTCTTAAAGTTTTCTATCTATCAACTCCTTCTCTCTTATTTGACCATGTCCAAATACACATTTAAATCATAGCTTTGTAAAAAGTTCTGGTTCCCATTCTTCAGCCATTTTGAAATCAATAATTTGCACAGTTGAACTAACAGATACTTAAGAGGCTGAGATAGGGGAATGTCTTGAATCCAAGAGCTTATCAGGCAACCTTATATCCCCACTATATATATATAGAAACTGTCCTCCGTGATTTTGGTTCTGAAATGCCTGGATTCTAGTTTGAAAACTACAAGTAAGTCACTGACATTAATTTTCACATTCCAAGGTTTGAACAATGTTAATTAGCCAACACAGATACTTTGCTATTTAACAGAACGGGAAGCTCTATGTAAAAAGTTCTCAGCATAGGGCATTTGTCCTTGATTGACCTCTTGTGGTATAAGTAGGCCCTGGTTTCACTTGTGCTAAGAAGCAGGAGCATGAGGGTAACTTGGCCAACAAAACTTCACTTCAAAAAGGGCTGAGGAGAGGCTGGAAAGATGACTCAGTGGTTGAGAGTGTTTACTGCTCTCCCGGAACACCTGAGCTCAGTTCTCAGTGTCCATATGGGTAGTTCATGACTACTTGGACCTCCAGTTCCAGGAGATCCAAGGTTCTCTTCTGACCTCCTTGAGCACCACCATACACATGGTATACAAACACACAGATGCATTCATTTTTAAAAAGCGGGCTAAAGCGCCTTCTAACACAGAGCATCTCCAAAGAGGATTTCAGTCATAAAGCATGTGGCTCAGTCAGAAAGCCTGACAATTCAGAAGGGAAGACTGGGTTTCAGTTCTAACTGCTGATGTAGCTCATTTTAAGCTTATTCCAGCCCAGCTCAAGGCTCCCTAAGAACCTACTGAAGAGCCTGGACAGTTTGATCATTGAGGCAAACCTGAAAAACTGGCAGAATTTTGAGCCATTTCTACTAAGGAGGTTCCCTTTTTACCACAGTTAATAAAATGAATGGGAAAACAGTTATAAAAATACATAGGACATAGCCGGGCAGTGGTGGCACACGCCTTTAATCCCAGCACTCAAAAAACCAAAAAAAAAAAAAATACATAGGACAAATTAAAAGGACATTTAATTTCTTCTACATTTGCTGCCTTAAAAAATTAGAAAGTATTTATTATCTTTCATTTTCTAAGAAATTATTATGTGCCCCTCATCACTTGTGTAATTTTTGCTGAAACTGGTGAAAATTACAGTTTTTATTTCTTAATCTTTTTTTTTTTTTGATTTTTCGAGACAGGGTTTCTTTGTAGCTTTGGAGCCTGTCCTGGAACTGTAGTCCAGGCTGGTCTCAAACTCACAGAGATCCTCCTGCCTCTGCCTCTCGAATGTTGGGATTAAAGGCATGCACCACTACCTCCAAGCCTTATTTCTTTATCTTTGACCTAAAAAGGCACAGACCACCACCAGAGAATGGTTTGCACTCTTAGGAGTCACAAATTACTGCTTGAAGGCAGATCTATGCAATGGAAATGTCCTCCTTTTTTGCAAACTGGTTATAACCTAAGATGAATCGCTATCTATGTTTACCGTTTTATGAACTGAAAGGAAGACAATGAAAAAGCCACAAAGAACAGTGTCTTGAGTATAATACTGTCCTTGTCAGAAACCTTCAACTCCAAACACAAAAAGACAAAAGACAAAAGAAATTTGGACACCAGAATGACTGC